>CM031707.1:5735000-5787500 GCA_018466805.1 Hippocampus abdominalis | reverse complement strand
AACAGGGGGTTTTTCACTGTAGCAAATTTGAAACAGGAAAGTGGGAATGGTGTTAATGCATGAAGATTTTTTCACACTAGGGGGTATTTTCCCCCCATGTAGATTTCGTTGTAGAGGAGTTTCACTGTAATGCGTTTAGAAAAAAAATGAAAATAGCATTCCACCATATTGGATATTATCAAAACTTATGATTAGAACATGATTAAAAAGAATGAAAATAATTCTACAGTTTGAGCATAAGTAATTCATTGCGATTGTGTTGCTCCTCCTGTTGTGTGTATCTTGGCCACCTGGGGCAATATAATCCATAAAATAGACAAACGACATCTTGCAGCTGAAAAAATATAAGCGGGGTCACTTGTACGAGGCATATTCGTCGCAAACTAATGCTCCTTTTCTCTGAAAGGTTCAGGATTATTTATCTTTTGACAAATTGCACTGAAGCTATTAAAATAATATTGGTACATTTTGAAAAGAACTGTAATTTATATTTTGATATCGACAGTTATTGAGGACGTTCTTGACCTCGGTCAAAACTGACCCAAAAAATACTAACCATCCATGGAAAATAAACACTCTCTAAGGGGGAAAAAAATGACAATTTCAAATATGTAAGTAGCACATTACAATGCCACACGGCTGATCGCATGCAAGCAAGGACACTCCTTCAGTAGACACAGCGCAATTCCCTCTATTGCACAAATATCCCGGAGCTGCACTATAATCTGACTAGTGACACAGCACCATGCAAAGCACTAAACCTCTGTGACACTGCGCCGTGGAGCCGCACCGCAGTAATTACAGCATAAACTTGCGGGCTCCCTGCTAATACGGCGCATGGTACAATGGGGGCATTTTTAATCAGCATGGTTGCGACTGCAGAATAATCTTTCCAGCCCGGTGACGACGCATCGGGCTGGGAAAAAAAGTGAGGGCATCAAATTTCCTGCTTTGCATAGACTTAAGAATGGTTATGAAACAAACGCAAATTTGCAAAGCAACTCGACGTGTTTTTTTTTTTTTTTTTTTTGCTTTTGTCAGAGCCACTTTGGTTTGACCCGTTGGAGACAACTACTTCTCATGAGAACAGCTTTCATGAATTACATTTAAAGGAGAGATGCATTTATATTGAAGGTTTTTTTTCTATAATTTAAAAGTACAGTCAAACCTCGGTTTTCGTCCATCATCCGTTCCAGAAGGCTGTTCGATAACCGAAATTGTTCGAAAACCGAAACCGCGCTCTTTTTAAAATAAAAATGTTTACTGAACACGTCTGCTCACAATGGAAAGCAACACGAGGAAGTGACACTTCCTCGTGAGGAAGGCGAGAGGAGTGAAATGGTGCATTCAAGTGCGCTCAGTTTGTTCGAGAACCGAAATTTGTTCGTCATCCGAGGCATAAAAAACTTGAAATTTTGGTCGAAAACCGAAGTGGTCGAGAATCGAGACGTTCGAAAACCGAGGTTTGACTGTAGTATGTTTTCGCCCCAAAATAACCCACAGACCAAAAATTATTGACATTTTTGCCATGATAGAATTCGTTCATCTCATGCGGTAAGAGGCCCATTTCCTGCTCGGCCAATGGCGGGCCCGACTATGGTGAAATTGACAACCATTTTCGCCGTCTTCTGTTCCACTTCACAGGACAGCGAGTGTTTGTGGCGGCCACTTGCTTGCTTCTACACATGGAAGCAAAGTTCAGAGTGTGGAAAATGAGTGAGCACCCAAAATAAAAGCCAAACTCCCAAACACCTACCAACAACTTCACATGTGATGTTCATTAGATGCTAACACAGATATATTGCTCACACAAGGGCCCAAAGATTCCATTACATTAAGACTGGGGGATGCAGCATCTAATAAAGAAATATACACTTGTCAATTAACATGGCGGTGTGGCACATGACAAGTAACCAGCAAACCCAAATAGCGGAACATTATTTATTATAGCCTTACTATCAGAAGCTAATGCTGGTAACACTGTTCACCATTGCTAATTTGTGCTAACAGAGTAAATTTTGGCCGGGCATGACTGTCTCGGTTGCTGCGTCAAAGTGTTTTTTTTTCACTCGGGAACTTTGGCCAGCCAAGCTGCCAGGTCATCGGTGGAGAAATGGCTCGTTCTAATGTTAATTAGCTACACTTATTAAAAGTTAGCTTAAGTGCGTAAGTGCGAAATGTTTACTCTCAAGAACATTTTTAGAAATACACGTATGCAGGAAACGGAAATTTTACTTAGTCGTTCAACTTCACACTTGAGTGGTGGACAGGCTTTTCACAGACACAACTACAGTACTTGTATACAAACATGAAAAAGTAAATTTTCCACAGGATGTCTCTTTTAAGGATGTGAAGTTCACATCACTGCCTGATTGGCCAGATGTATCGCTCTCGCGGCGCCATGTATTGGCCCACATTAGCTTAAAAAAAGTTTTGTTCGAGTGAAATGTGTTTCCACAGGATGTGGTTGCTGGTTCAAACATTTGAGAACATTGTTTTGCCGACATTGATGTGGAAACAATAGGTTTTGGACATTGTCTATCAGGCAAATTTGTTGCCACTTGTGCATGTCTGACCTGGTGGTTGATCAATAGTGGCAGCGGTGGCCTAAAGTATTTTTTGGCAGTGACTACTGTGGCAGCATATTGATATGTCATCAATGTTTTAAGAGCTGAAATCAACTTTAAAAACGTATAATGGATCTAAGGAGATTTAAACAGCCTCAATGTAAAAAAAAATTTAAACATTGAAAATGTCTCATTTAAAACATGCAATTAGTGTTGTAATTACCACTGAGAATAACTGTACTATGTGGACGAATAATTATGAAAATTGTGCAACACCTTGTAAACGAAGTTTGTATAGATCTACAAACAAATAAATGCAAATACAGCAGATGCCACTTTTCAAAAACTCATCTAGGAGTTTAATTGACACTAAACAAAAAAAAACACTCATTTTAATGCAGTAATAATGCACAGAAAAGTTTCACATTTTACAACACAAATGTCGAGTTTGCGTGTGTAAAAGAGGCGTCAGCACTCACCTTGCAGCAGCGAGGTAATGTTTTATTTTGAAGAGCTGCTTCGGTTAGTTTGTTGCGCTCTGCTTATTAGCACATTAATCCTCGGTAGATGTCCAAAATCGCTTGCCGAATATGAACAACTCCGTCTGGCACTCTCTTATTTTTGCAGATTAATAACAGTCACATATGTGAGAGCACTTGCGTTGCCCGGTTTAGTGAATGTTGTTGCCTTCTGCGAGCTCTTTAAGCGGATATAAAAATACAGCTTGCGCTACATGAGTTTCCCAGTTCCAGATTGGCTAAACTCACGCGATATGATTTTACATTCATCCAATCAGATTCCGCAGACAGTCGGCGCTGTGACGCGCGCTTCAGAAGAAGGCAGCGAAACAAACACCGCCCCCCTATGCTTCTTCATGTATGAACCAAGCCAACCTCCCGAATGTAGTGCTGATACTATGCTTTATGGGAAATGTGGTCTCTATATCGACGAACTAATACGCAGGCGTGATTCTAAAACTACAATCCGCCATTAGTCGATGACGCGCTATTGCCTTGCATCAGCGCGTGTGCGTGGATCACACTCACCGGCAAAGTTCTCATATGTTAGCCACTGGAGCGTATTTAAAAGTCGACATTTCCCCAAACAAGTCATCAGTCAACGGCCAAAAATGAAGTTATTTATTAGCGAAGGCAACCCGCACTGCCTAAAAGTGTTAGCTGCTTTAGAAGAAGCTGGAGTGCAGTGTGACGTCCAGTTTGTCAACCACGACGGTAAGAGAGACACTTAGCTCAGTGGTTATTAACAAGAAAAGTGTCAGGCTCGTTTAGCATTGCGTGCGGTTTTGTATCGTTCCGGATGGTTTTAGTGAAAGTGGCGATTTTTGGGTCCACGTAAGCTTGTTTGGCTGGTGCCATTTATTGCCTACCTCTGTCAATTTCAGGTGAGTGAACCATGTGGCAAGCAGACAGACGCATGTGACGTCACGATTGTCGTTTACATTCTACTGTACAGTATAATGCTTTGCACTGATGAGAAATAAAGTACAAATACCTTGTTACTTATGTACTTTTCAGGTATCTGTACTTGAGTATTTCCCTTTCGAAACGACTCTTTCACTAACTACATTTGAAACACAAATATCCTTTACTCCTTACCTGTTCTTTTTTCCACGGAAGAGGTAAAAAAAAAAAAGATGTAAATGAAAGTCAACCGGGGTTGAGACATTGGGGACTCAAGCCAGAAAATAGAAGACAGCAGTGACCTGGTAGAATCTGAACCAGGGAGCATTACAGATGATGATGCAACAGACTGGAGAGGCAAGATACAGTACAGTATTCCCCATCCATGGCGTTATTCAAGAAATGATTTGTATGCATTGTCTTGTGGCACTCTAAAAAAAAACGCCACATTCGAATATTACATGCCGCTGAGGAGCTTACCCTAACAAAACACATACTGTTAAGATGTGTTTTCCCCCTCAGTTGTAAAAATGTGACAACCATCTTTATTTCTCACAAAAAAAAAAAAAAACTGACAAAATAAGCAGAACCATTTTCACATTGTTTACCATCTGACAAGAAAGGAGCCCAGTGGAAGGCAATCACTGAGTCGGTTGTGCTTCCTTTGCCAAATACACAGTGCCCATTTACATGTTGTAAACGAAATGATGTACGGACATAAGGGAATTTTTGATTCGAGGTGTCTGCTTCCAAGCTGCAAATATTCAGGCATTAACACAACTTTGCCTGCATATCTGATCTTTTACTTTTTCTTTTTTTTTTTTTTCTTAATAACATATATTACATTGGAAGACACTTACTCAGTGAATAATTGCGTTTGACTTGTGCCAGACACTCAGTCAGTCATGTGAAAACATGTTTGAACAACATCATAAAAAATTGTGAGATGTGGAATAACAAGTCGGGCTAATATCTGCATTATTATTCATCACCCCACCCCTGATTGGACTGCTCATCCCAGAGGATGTTCCTTCAGCAGCCAGAGCCCGGGAATCATTTAGCCGCCACCATCTGGCATGCCGCTGTGCTATATGGAAAATGAAGCATGTGCCTTTTGTTTATTTGTTAAATGAGACATGGCATGTGCTTTGTTTTTCTAATTTACACTTTAGTGGCATGCTGTTGACAATATTCACGAACCATCATGTATCATGTAAAATTTTACACACACTGGTTCTTCTCCTACTTTACTTACCCTGAGGGGGTCACTCAGTCTTATGTAAATGAGCAATGTTATACCCTGCCCTATAAACCACTTAGCCAATAACGATTCTACCTTTCATTATAATGACAACATGAGGCGGAGCCTTGCAGCTAGAAAGGCTTCTCCTTGCAGGACCAGAGCCCAGAGTGGTGCGGAAAAAAAGCAAGCACCATCTTGCACGCCCCTGTCAGTGTGCTGCACATGGAAGCATCACCAAACAAATATTCGCCAGCGCGTCGACAACTTCACCAAGTGATCTCGTAGGTTGCGGTTAACAGAAGCTTGCGTTGTGCATCCGATAAAACTCGCTGATTACACTTTGACTTGCAGCAGGGGTGTCACTGCATGGTAGTGTTTCAGACAGTATATTGCATCCATCACTTGAAGGTGGCTCTGAAACTTCACCCACCCTAGCTCTCCATTTCATAGGTGTATAATTCATTCCTTTGGCGGTTATGTCAATTTGCCTCACCGTGATGTGCGGAATGGCTCACTCCAAAAAATATAATAAAATATAACAAATGACAAAATATTTATTACCGGTACTTGAAAAGATTAGTTCTATTTAGGACTGGATGATTTTGATCATGATTTTTTTTTTTTTTAATTGCTGACTGTTTTTTCTAATATCACACCCCCCCCTACACACACACACACACACATTTTCCACATTGTTTTTGGACACTGTTTTGCTTTTTCTTAAAAACATTTTAGTTTTGACTGACCCCATAGTAATATCGCTGTCATATTATCGTGCGTCATGTTATTTTATATCTGGCATGAATATCATGATATGACATTTTGTCCATATGATCTTGCCCTAATACTTGTATGAAATCATAATAGGCAAAATCTTTGTTCTAAGTTTGACAGAATTCAAGTTGACACTTTTTTTTTTTTTTTTTTAAGAGAATCTTGTGCCATTCCTGAGTCGGCCATCTTTGCCAGCCCTGCTCCTTCCTAATGGACAGCACCTTTTCAGCCCCAATGCCATTTGCCGGTGAGTAATGTCCAGTTCTCCCGGCAAAGTCCGAGAATGCATTTATTCCAGAGTATCTAAATGTTGCTCATGTTTTGCTGTTTTCTTAGATACATGTTTGAAGTGAGCGGACACGAGTGCAGCGAGGCTTGCGATCAGTGGCTCGAATGGGAAGCCACAGATCTCCAGGTAGACTCCTCAATGTGAAACACCAGACTTATCAGTTTTGCTGTAGTACAAAACCCTCAGAAAGACGCAAATGACTTTCAGTTGCTGTGCCTGCACATTCTCGCCTGCAAAATCCTCTTATGTGGGGATTTAAAATGGTGTAAATAATCATTCAATTGTGCTTGCAGACCCAGCAAAGAGAGAAAGTCATTTTCCTCTGTTGCAACTATTGTTTTTTGTTTTTTTCCCCCCCAGCCTGCCCTCCTTCAGGCCCTTCATATGGCGGTGCTTCAGGGGAAAGAATCGGAGGCCACCAAAGTCCTCGCAGGGCCCCTCAGCTACTTGGATCAAAGCTTGACCAAGGCGAACACAGCTTATTTAACTGGGGTACAACAAGCCGATCCTCAAAGATTTGTCTCCACCATAACAGGCTTCCTGCTATTTATTGCCACTCCAATTTGAAGTTTACTGTCAAACTAAACATAAAACAAAGTGATTTACCTGTCCATTGTGTAGCGATGGACATTCAACACCCCATTCCAAATTCTTATACAAATATGGGAGCAACTTTTCAACATCCACCCATTTCCTATAGCGACAGGCCTCAATGGACAGAAGGCCTAACCTAAATGACTTTTGGCGAGACACCCTCAAACAGTCCCCAGTCAGGCAACCATTCAGACTCTCATTCACACTTACGGATCATTTAAAGTCAATTAACCTAGCATTCAAGCACGGGAAGAGCAAACCCCTTACTGAACGGCAGGAGCCAACAACTCAGAATAGTGAGACAGGCTAGTCTCATTATCTGTGGCTAAACATATATTATTATGAAATTGTATTGGGACAAAAATGGCCTCTGCCGTAATAACCGTTTGGTACTCTCATCAAATAAACGCCACAGGCCACTCACTAAACTGCTGAAATGTAGTACAGTATCAATTCGCTTTGCATACTAACTGAGCTGTAAATGTTTGTAATAGGTGCTTTGAAAATGATTGTTAACGGCGTGCTTTCATTGCAGTCAATCTTGTTTGTGTTTGTCTCAGGATGTTGTTTCGGCGGCTGATCTTGTTGTGTGCGCCGCACTGCATCCGATTTTGTCCGCGCCATCGCTCGCTTCAGGTGAGAATTAACACTGTGTTTAGGCATCCCTCAGTATTTCCAATCAGGTTGTGCTCATGATCGCCCACAGAGCGATTGTAAAATTCTACACCTGGATGAAATTTCAACTTTGATAGCTCTTAAAAGTTTAATCATTGTCTTTTCTGAGCGAGACCTTTCCTTTCCTTACTTAAACAGGGTTTCCACGGGTCCTTAAAATTCATAAAAATCCATTAAAAAAATAAGTTGTTAAAATTATGTTCTTAATTGTCCTTAATTTTCAGGGAAAGCTTCTAAAATCAATAACAATCCTTAAAAATGTATTTATTATTCGAAAATAAATTGAAATTGTATATTTTCTAAATTTGCATTTTTTCTTAGTGTACTTTATTTGAGAATGAATTCAGTTTTTTTTCCATTTTCCTACCTTAAATGAAAATTTGACATACAGTATGTCAAATAAAGGGTTAGCTGATTGCCCCTAAAAATAAAGATGTGCCCTTCCTTTGGCAGCAATGATTTGAACACCAGCTCAGTGATATGTGGCTTTCTGTTGCTGAGCGGGCATTAAATCCACCGTGAATCCCGTGCTGAATGGAGAAAAAGTCCTTAAAAATGGCTAAATTTGCCCTCAAAAGTCCTTAAAAGGTCCATAAATAAAAAGCAAGTGGAAGAGTGGGAACCCTGTTAAATATACATGGTCCTTTTCTGAGTCTTTTTCTTCATCCCTCTCTTTGCTTTTTCCAGGTGACCACAAATCTGTGAGGCTTTGGTTCGACCGTGTGGCCGCCTCACAGAGCTGCGTGTCGGCGTCTAACAAAGTGCTGCAGGGAAAAGGCCTGCAGGCAATGAAGAGCTTCATGCAGAGGCAACCTGCGCCGCAGAGCGGCCAGTGCAGAGGCGGCGGCACGCATCCTTGCAACAGCGGCCCTGCTGAGGTACCTGCTAGATCACTGCAAATAAACCATCAGACCTCAAGAAGTTGCGCTAGAGGTTCTGTTGTCCTGCAAAATCAGACAAACTGAAAAAGAACAGAGGGAAAATGCGTACATTAGGCTCCGAGGTATTGAGTGGTATTTTTCCGTTGTGTTCTCCCAATTTGTTTAGGATGAGGAAAGGGAACGTGCGGTGTCAGAGGAAGAGATGGAAGCTGCTGCTCTCACCTGGAACAAGGGTTTCAGCGCCTCCGCAGCAGCCACTGAGAGGCTCCACCCGATGTATGTCATTCCATTTGTTCCACTCTTCGACATGGTTACTATGATGATTTACACTCTCCTTTTCCTTCAGTCTGCCACAGGAGGGCAAACGAAACATCTTGTTGACCAGCGCGTTGCCCTATGTCAACAACGTGCCCCACCTGGGCAACATCATTGGCTGCGTTCTCAGCGCTGACGTCTTCTCCAGGTGATTGTTTTGTATTTATGGCCTGTAAGTTTTTTTTTTCCACACAAATATTAGCTATAATTATGACGTTACTACAGTGAAACTCCTCTACAACGAAACCTACATGGGCCAAAATACCTCCTAATGTGAAAAAATCTTCATGCATTAACACCATTCCCACTCTGCTGCCCCCCATACAACGAAAAAACGGACCTTTGGATGTCAAGCAGTTAAGATAAGGAGCGCTCTGACGCTGGAAGAGAGGGTAAAAGTGATCAAAATGAAAGACGGAGGAAGCAAAATAAAAGACATTATCCAAGAAATTAGTGAAAGTGAATGCTGATCGTAAATTTTCACATTTTTTTCTTTCTACACTGACTATATGAAGTATCAAATAAGTGTGCGCACTACTGGAATAAAAATAAAGAGTACACATACGTTTGTGTGTGTGTGTGTTTACAGCTGAGATCAAATTTGCTACAGTGAAAAACCGCCTGTTGTGAAAAATTTCTTGCTGCAAACATGATTTCATTGTAGAGGAGTTTCACTGTACTGCATTAGCATTGCTGAGTTATATAGTGTGCGTTCTGACGCCAACCTTCGGGTTACTTCGCTGCTGTAGGAATGAAACTCTTCTGTAAATGGAGCACACCCCTGCGCTCATAAATAGGCCAACTCGGCAAAGTTATTTAGATTGACCTCTTTCTCTTTTGCGATACTGTCTTCTACCAGGTACAGCCGACTGCGAGGCTGGAACTCGCTGTTTGTGTGCGGCACAGACGAGTACGGCACGGCCACGGAAAACAAAGCCCGCGAGGAAGGCTTGACGCCGCAGCAGATCTGCGACAAATACCACGCCATTCACGCCAGCATCTACGAGTGGTTCCAGATTGATTTTGACTTCTTCGGCAGGACCACCACCGAAAAGCAGACGGAGTAAGTTACAAGCAGGGGTCACATCGCTACGGTTTGTCTTTCTAGAGTAGTCTAATGACAGCCACTTCTCACTCAATTGAGCTCAAAGTTTTTTTGTAAAACTAATACTTGATGTAAGTTTTTTTTTCTTTCTTTTCCCGCCCAAGTGAAGAATGAGATTCATTCATTCATTCATGTGTGTTCGATTATGCTCAGTAACAATCAAACAAGGAAATTCAGTACAGTCAAACCTCAGTTTTCGAACGTCTCTGTTCGAAAACCGAAAAATGTGTGGCTTGTCACAGGTGGTATGCAACTATGCATATTGATGAAGCTTTGTGAAATGTGTTATATTCGATATCCTTCGGAATACATTGTTCTAATGGTCATTAAAAAAAAAAAAAACATTCTACATCTTGACGGGTATTTTATTTAGGACATAGCTCCTAAAATAGGCATGAATCAAATTATGTATGTTTATTGTTACACTCTTTATTTGTAATAATTGCAAACAAGCTAAACAAAGAGGTCACAGCATTCTACTCACCTGAGTAGAATGCCGTGTTTACACCGCTTGTCTCAGGTATGAAATGGCAGACAGGTTTTACATGATTATTTACATTATCCATCCATTTTCCGAACCGCTTTATCCTCACTAGGGTCGCGGGGGGTGCCGGATCCTATCCCAGCTGTCTTCGGGCAGTAGGCAGGTTTTACATGATTATTACCTACATTATGTAGCCTGCCACATGGAATGTTGCAAACTCCACACAGGGAGGCCGGAGCTGGATTTGAACCCGGTACCTCAGCACTGTGAAGCCGACGTGCTAACCACTGGACTACCGGGCCGCCCTATTTACATTATGTAACATAATATAGTAACCTTGGCAGGATTGCGATTTTGAACGTTTAGTCCTCTCAGCTATAAAAGCTGCTTAATAACTGAATAATCTTAGAGTTGTGGTCAACTTCTACAAGTCACCTCACTTTTTTTTAATTGCTACAATTTCTATAATGTTCGATACATTTGATCTGAACAGCACCATTGTGAACAAAAACACAAGAAGAGACACTCTTCTCCCACCAAGAGAAGACATCTTGATCTGCAACATCACCATAAAAGACATCAGGCACTATGTGAAGTGGAAAACAACCCGCATACTTAAAGACCAAAGTGGATTCATGCAAAGAGCTTTCACATTCTCAACCAACCATAAGCTTCCCCCCTCCCCTCATCTCCCGCCCGAATAACATTTTAATGATCGCCAGTGGAAACCCAATTTTCTCCTATATCTTCTGTCTGTCACAACAATGCCCCCTCCTCCTCAAAGGGTTCAGTGTCTGGTCTGTCTTAGTCTGAATTTGTGTTCAACTGTCCACCCAATTTATTTATTTTTTTGTCACTCAGGATTGCCCAGAACATTTTCTGGAGGCTCCATGAAAATGGCTACCTGATGGAAGACGTGGTGGAGCAGCTACGGTGTGAGCAATGCCAGCGTTTCCTGGCCGACCGCTTTGTAGAAGGCATCTGCCCCCACTGCAACTACCCCGACGCCCGTGGCGACCAGTGCGACAAGTGTGGGCGACTCATTAATGCAGTGGAACTCAAGGTGAGCTCTTGAGTTTGTATCTGGAATACACTATAGCTATAACTTCCCTAGCAATTTTATTTGTCTTACCTATGAATGAGCTGGCGGATCTATTTAAAAAAAAAAAAATGATGTCACCATCGATCACAATAGTTTGCCAACCCCTGTTTTAAATCCATAGGCTTGAATAATGGCGATTGGCAGGCAACCAATCCGCCAAGTACCTCCCCCTCTGTCGCCCGACTCAGCTAAACAGATCCCCGCTTAACCGCCATAGAAAAGCATTGATCAATGTATTGAATGAAGCTATGTCTGCCTGTCCCCATTAGGCACCTCACTGTAAAGTCTGCAGGCAGACTCCAGTCATTCGCTCCTCCAAACATCTTTTCTTGGACCTGCCAAAGGTACAAATTGTGTCGTTCAGTCTCCCATTTTGTGTCCCGTCTCTCTGTTAAGGCAGCATGTGCACAGAAAATCTGTTTATTTTATTTTTTTGTATTCTCCAGTTAGAGGGTCAGTTGGAGCAGTGGCTGAACAAGTCCACCAGCAGCGGAGACTGGACATCGAATGCCAAACAGATCACTCGATCCTGGCTCCGGGATGGACTCAAACCTCGTTGCATCACCAGAGACCTGCGCTGGGGAACACCGGTTCCACACCCAGACTTTCAAGAAAAGGTCTGCTTTTTCTCTTACCAGGGATGGATTAACTCTGCAGGTTACCAACCTTTAGGAGACTGAGAGCTACTTCTGATTAATGCAGAGGGCTACCAATTTCATACACACTTAATGAAACAACAAATTTGCTTAAATTACCTTTATTTATGTTTTTATGTGTTATTTTAAATAATAATATGCATTGATGTGAAGACAGATAATGTTAATTCCTACAATAATTAGGAAACATAAATAACAATACATTACTATTTGTTTCTACAAATGTCTGGCAATGTCTGACCTTTTCACCCATTACTTTAAATGAAAGTGACCTCCACTTTACAACTGGCAGTAGCCTGCAACTATTTTTTCGTCTTTAATGTCGGACACATTTCTCCCAAATGTATTATTACAACCCAAGTGTGTGCGAACAAGTTGTCCGTGTTGTCTTCACACGCAGTTGTGATTGTGGCCATTCATGTCTCTCTCGCTGTCTCTTCAGGTGTTCTATGTGTGGTTTGATGCCCCGATCGGTTATGTTTCCATCACTGCCAACTACACAGACAAATGGGAACAGTGGTGGAAGAATTCAGGGCAGGTAACATATTTTCATGCACTCAGTTTGTCTTGATTCAGCGAGTCTACGATAAGCTTCTCATTGTGTTGCAGTGGGAGAGTGGATTTAAGATCTGCCAGATAGAATGTAGTAAATATCATGCTTTAAATGTCAGTTAACCATCTTCTACGTGTTCATTTAGAGAAAAAAAACAAGCTCCAACAGATTACAAAAAAAAAAGAAATAAATATATTTTGCCATCACAAGCAACAACTTCATTCACATCAACTCATCTCATCTCTCCATCTAAAATCCCAGGATTGAGCCGCGGTGTGTGTGTATGTGTGTCTCCGTCTGTCTGTGTGTCAGCGTGTGTTCTGGGTGGGAGCTGAGAAGAGCTGATTAGTCCTCTTTGAACAGGATGATCTCACCATGATCTAATATGATGTCATCCTCAAGTTGTAGTTTTGTTTTTCTGCCGCCAGGTGGAGATGTATAACTTCATGGCCAAGGACAACGTGCCATTCCATAGCGTGGTGTTTCCCTGCTCCCTCCTGGGAGCTCAGGACAACTACACACTGGTCAATCACTTGATTGCCACTGGTACGCATTTATAATAGCCGACCATAAATACTTGTATTACTTGTCTCATAAATATTTAAAAGTGATGAATTATTCATCCCGCAGTCACACCAGGCATGTAATATTCTGACTTGCGTGCAGAATATCTGAATTACGAAGATACAAAGTTCTCGAAGAGCAGGGGCGTCGGCGTGTTCGGCGACATGGCCAAGGACACGGGCATCCCGTCCGACGTGTGGCGCTTCTACCTACTCTACGTCCGTCCCGAGGGACAGGACTCGGCCTTCTCGTGGGCCGACATGGCTCTGAAGAACAACTCTGAGCTGCTCAACAACTTGGGCAACTTCATTAACAGGTGAAGAGCTGAGTGAGGAGGTTTTGGTATGTCAAGGGACTTTATGTGTGGAGCAGATCTGATAGCATATTTCTCACACATTAAGAAACCAACTGAACCCTGCAAGTTGTAAGCCTGAGTGAGCCCAGTAGTATGGGATTGCAAACAGAGATAAGGAAGCAGAGTGTACAACATTAGTTGTATGAGCGATAACAACGCCATGGTGATTAGCTGTATAATTGAATGATTACTCTTAATTTAATCGTAGAACATCTTCAAGCTGATGTTGGCGACACTTCTGGAAGGGGAAAAGGGACAATTAATGTAGTCGCAGCGTGGTTGAAGGAGTACTTACTACATCACATGAAAAAAGGGGGGAAGTTTGTGATAAGGCTGCTTGCTTAATTATTGGCTCATCGCAGTAAAACGGAAAAATATAAACGCCCATCATCCCAGACACAGAAATACACCAAAAAAGTGAAAGAAGATATCTAACTGGAAAGCACATCAAAGCGGCGAGTACTCGTGTACCAACTTGGAAAACGAGTGAATGAGTTCAAAATCGCACAGAGACAAAGAAATACAAAATGCAGTTTCTAAATTTTTACCCCAGACGTAACGGGCCGCACATCTGTCAAAATGTGCAATAGTTTTGAAATCTGAATTCTAGGATAGTAGTTTGTTCAACTATTTATTGTTCGTCCATAATCCGTTCCAGAAGGCTGTTCGAAAACCGAAATTGTTCGAAAACCGAAACCACGCTCTTTTTAAAATAAAAATGTTTACTGAACACGTCTGCTCACAATGGAAAGCAACCCGAGGAAGCGTCACTTCTTCGTGTAAGGAAGGCGAGAGGAGTCAAATGGTGCATTCAAGTGCGCTCAGTTTGTTCGAGAACCGAAATTTGTTCGTCATCCGAGGCATAAAAATCTCGAAATCTTTGGTCGAAAACCGAATTGGTCGAGAACCGAGACGTTCGAAAACCGAGGTTTTACTGTACTATTAAAATGGCATTGATAACCCCAAAAAAACAACTGCAAAATATTTTATTCTTCATTTCATATGACAATTTAAAACTTGGTACATACAGATTTGAGCAAGAATCATGGAGGTTGATGCACATGATTTGCCTTTGCGGTCCACAAAAAAAAAATAGTTTCAGGCCAGATATCATAGTTATCTATCACCCCATAGTGAGCTCATCATGTAATTGACTAACTATGAAAGTTTTCTGTTTGGCAACATTCATTGCTGTTTCATTCAGTCAACGTGAAATCAAAAGGAGGGTAATTCCCTTCAAACATCCCGTCCAATTAGGATCACAGATGGTTGGCGACGTAACTATTTCAAGAGATTCCCCCCGCGTTTTGTAAATATGTTTGGGATGGTGTAATATCACGCCCAATTAGACTGCCTCTTAAATGACTTAAAAAAAAGATTTGGGTTAAATCCCACATCAAAGATCTTTTCCAGTGATTTTTTTTTGTTCTTTTCTTTTGGATGATCTTAAACTGCATCCAGCTGGAAGTCTTTGGAGGTAGACAGTGGCCTGAAAAACCACACCTCAAATCGCATAATTAGTGTCAGGATGTCCACCTTTGTGAGCAAGAGTGCGAGTCAGGCAAAGTTCATTCCACTCATACATCAAACCCAGCGCTCATTGTAAATATGACAATCTTGTCAAAGCATTTTGGTCAGGCGGAATTCGGTCAAATGCAGATGGGCGTTGGTTGCGTCAGATTAGTCTCGCCACCAGCGGCCCACTGATGCGCGCGTTCCACTCGGCTCGATTATTTGCAGCGAGGAGGCTCAAAGGGAGGGCCGTTATGTTCATTTACATCAGCAGAGCGCATTACACAAAGCAACACAATCTATAATTTATCATCAATTAGTGTGGTGGCTAGCAGGCCTACCCCCCCCCCCCCATCAAGCACTGATTTTTTTTTTTTTTTTTGCTGCCTTTCTCACTCTCTTCATGACCCCTATATTTTTTCCTTGCTTTTTTCTGTCTTTTCACCCTCCTTCAACTGCCCCCCCCCCCCCATCCTCTAGAGCCGGCATGTTTGTTTCAAAGTTCTTTGATGGCTGTGTGCCCGCGATGGAGCTGCTGCAGGAAGATAAGAAGCTGCTGGCTTTAGTGGGCTGGGAGCTGCAGCAGTACATCCAGCTCATGGACAAAGTCAAGTAAGACCACTTGAATTATATATACAGTTACATTCGCGATGGCGTAAGTGTTTGCTTTTCCATACATGTCTAGTTTTTGGGATGTTTTAAATGGTGATGGAGAAACGTATTGGCGCCAAAACTGAAATGCCACTTTGAATATTTCCACCAGAATCCGTGACGCTCTGAGGCACATCCTCAACATCTCTCGCCATGGCAACCAGTACATCCAAGTAAATGAACCCTGGAAGAAGATCAAGGGAGGAGATGCAGAGCGGTGAGATTACAATGACCAGCTCGAGCCGAACCCTGTCCGTAATATCATGTGTGGTCGGGACAAATTTGCATATACAGTGCATCCGAGAATCTCTGCTTTGAATGAAAAAAAAAAAAAAAACAGAAATCGACCATCACTCAGCTTTTTTTTGGGATACAAACGCAATCGTTCAAATTGTGATATCACCCTGGAATTGTGAAATTCAATTTTAGAGGACCGGTAATAAGAATCTATCATTCCCCTTCAGGCAGCGCGCAGGCACTGTCACTGGCGTGTCCATCAACGTCGCCTGCTTGCTGTCCGTCATGCTGCTCCCGTACATGCCGGCGATGAGCCAAATCATCAGGGATCAACTCAATGCGCCGAATTCTTGCGTCAGTGCCATGCTACTTGGCTCGGGCGCCTTTACACGTGTCCTTGATGCCGGCCACCGCATTGGCACCGTGAGTATGAATGCACAATACATCTTGTATTGTGGAAAATACTTTTTTTTTTTTTTCACGTTGGCATGTCAGAGATTCCTCAGATGTACTCATTCTGAGCTGAGATGGGGAGATGCCACCAGACAGATTTTTTTTAAATTTTTTTATTTTATGAAAAAAGAAGCCTTTTATATATAAAGTGAACCACTTCAAAAAATGCTTGACCAATATTAAAATACACTAGTGTAGTAGGCCGTTGAGAAAAAAAGCAAGGCACTTTATGTTCGTAAAACGTATCGTACTCCACTGTAACATTGTGTGGTTCGAACATTAACACTCTACTTAAATGTAGGAAAAAAAAATTAAAAAGTACTATAAACAATTCCATTTCAATGTAATGCTCATATAATTGGAAGTCAAGACAAAATGTTTCTTTCAAATATGTCCTTAGCTCTGCATTCTGATGAAGATTACATTTGTATTGATGTATTGGCCATGTGTCTCCGATACCTGCTTCTCATTGGGCGAATTCCCAAGTAGGCGTTTGTCAGAGTACAAGTGTACGCAATTCGCTCAAATTAAGCACTTAACTGATTCAGTACCAGACAATTCTGGACTACGTCTGAAAAGACGTTTAAAAAAAACGTCTTTGGGAGTGAATGAGTTCAGCCCAAAATGGCTGACTTCCTGTTTTGATACACGTGGTAGGTTTAACCCATTTCGGTTGAATTGTACAACCTTATCGACGGTTAGCATTGAGATTCTGCGTTTCACGTCACATCTCCAAAGTCGTCGGGCTGATTCTGCTGCATCTTCATCATAACTGCCATGTGTTTTGTTTGTTTTTAAAACTCTTCCCCCCCCCCCCCTACCCACCTTCAGGTGAGTCCATTGTTCCAGAAACTGGAGGTGGAGCAGATTGAAGCTTTGAAGAAGAGATTTGGTGGACAGCAGGTTTGTGATAACCAAGAAGCGGGGTTTGACTGTTCTATTGGCGCGGGAAAAATAGCAACAAAGTGGTGATGTCTAGCCGTGCAAATGATCCAGGCAGGCAGAATGCTCGCTTGCAGCGGCTTTTCAATTGTGATTATATAGCAAAACAGACAATACGTGCTTTTGTATTTGATGAATTAATCAAATAGATGAAGTATAATCCTTGTCTAAACCTTCTCGTCAACCGCCTTCGTCTAGCCTGAAGATAAATCGCCAAACAAGAAGGTATCGTTGGTGTTTGTTTGTGAGGCGGACGTCCACACTGGTGCCGTTACCGTTGATTGCCGCATGCTTTCACGGATACTAGCAGCTCATTTGAATGTTCTCTTATCGAGTCCAGCGTGTGTCCGCATCTGTTCGTTCACCAACCACTCGTGAAATCTCGCCGACACTTTGACTGAGACCCCCTATTGTCTGAAATGAAGTCAGTCGGTCGTCTCTCTGAAATAACGACACGCCGTATGTGCTTATTGCAGCCTCAGACGGCGTCTCAAAACGCTGCCAGCCCTCAGTCGGCTGCTACTCTGCCCACGCCTGCAATCGAGGTAAATGCTGGAGCCGACCCGGAGAAAGCCCGGCAGCTGACGCAGGCTGTGGCTCAACAGGTAATGTTTTGACCCGCCTTGACTTCTGCAAATAACAATTTAGTTTTTTATGGAATAGTCTCTCTTAATTGCTAATTAGCTGTTTAAAAGAAAATTAACCTTACCAAGGCAATATTTTCAGCAGTGTCTTAAACCCTACTCCCCACTCCTTTTTCACCCACACACAAGCACACGAGTGTGTGTGTGTGTGTGTGTATATGCGCACACACACCATAATCATGATACAGTGGTGATGATCCCAATTTGTAATAAATCTATCTGTGATATGGTTATGTGGGTTTTGTTTCCTTTAATTGTAATGGAAAACAGTTCCTTTTTCTTTTGTGTCTTGGATGCGTAACGCACTGGCGTTATGCATTCCGTTACTCCCAAGTGTGCCGATTAAATTGATTAAAATCAAATCCTACACACCATGATTTCCCAACGTTTTCAGAACAGGATCAAATTTGAAAATGGACTAAAATAGGGGGGTCCTAAGGCCATTACAGTGAGTAATAACTCATTTTGACTTGGGTGTTAATTGACATTGATGCAAGTCTAATGAGTAAAAAAAAAGAAAAGAGAATTGTCTTCTCCTCCCAGTCCCTCTTTCTCGTGAATACATTTTTGCGGCGGGCGACAACTTGGGTAATGTATATGTAATGTAAAACTAACTCACTCAACAATTATGAATTGTATAATTTTACTGTGCAACTCATGAAGAATGGACCCTCGCTATTTATTTATTTTTGATCATGACAAATATGTCACGATCAAATCCTGCTCGCAGCAAATTAAAGGGCAATACAATTTTTTTTTTAAACTGAAAAATACATGCACTGATTTCTTGCAAATTAATGCAGTCCAATGGCTTTCGATGCTTGAGTTCTGAAATGAACCAATGAAGACATCATTTGTATATTTTTTTGTTTCGGATTCTTCACAATGGTAGCTCAAGTTAATCGGGATCAGATACCTTTACATTCCCCCATTGTAAATTGTATTTATTTACAAATTCACTATTGGTTTCTGCGCAAAAGCTACAATGAAAAAATCCTTTAGACTGACTTAATTCGGACATATACATTGGTTGCACATCATTAAAATGTGTTAAGACTAACATACATTATTTGAATATTGAAAGAAAAGTAGAAAATTACATTAGTTTTACCAAATTTTAAGCCTCGGTAGTTGAATATGTTGTGATCCTTTGCGGATATTTTATTTGAATAAAACCAATGCACATTTGAAACCCCAGTATCTTGTCTTTGCTAGGGAGAAAAGGTACGTGCTCTCAAAGCACAGAAGGCCGACAAGGCGACGATTATGGCAGAGGTGTCCAAACTGTTGGAGCTGAAGAAACAGCTGGCCCTGGCAGAGGGCACAAGCCCAGAGCCTGCACCCGTCAAGGGCAAAAAGAAGTGAGACAAGCAGGGGAGGCAAAAAAAACAAAAAGCACAACTGGTGAGGGTAGTTCGCGGTAGGGGGGGGGGGGGGGGCAAGTTAAGAGGTGCAATAGCAGGAGAAGGTGAACAAGATGTACACGGCGAGATGAGGCGGTTCGCCAAAGGCAAAGCCGTGACGGGATCTGAGACAACGCGGCGTTGGCACCGAGGGCTAATGAAATGCTCGCGAGGCTGGCGGGGAAACGAAAACACACAAAGGGAGCCAAATGGAATTCAACAGAATGGAGGGATTTGGGGAAAAATCCCTAGACCAAGGGAAACTGATTTGATACTCTCCCAGTGATACATTCAACATACAAACCACATCAGCCTCTCAATGCGCGCTTTTAAAAGTGTTTCTTTTACCCATTTTTTTTTTTTACTGTGATGCCATATACTTTTTCTGTCAACCTTGTGAACGCTTAATAAAAACAAATCATGCATTAACAAGCGAACCAAAAAAATGAATTTTTATTGCAAATTCGGGGTTACAGTGACATCT
The DNA here is from genome assembly GCA_018466805.1 of Hippocampus abdominalis. Lineage (NCBI taxonomy): Eukaryota > Metazoa > Chordata > Actinopteri > Syngnathiformes > Syngnathidae > Hippocampus > Hippocampus abdominalis. Next base: position 5,767,596 of record CM031707.1, on the reverse strand, counting down.
TAAAAGTGTTAAAGAACATGAAATCAATTATTTTTTTAAAAAACATGCATTATTTATGTATAATAACTTGGGTGGCTTGAATAAAAGTAGAAACAGTACAGACGAGTACAGTAAATGTTACCACCATTATATAAAAAATAGCATGTGGGTAAACCACCAGTTCCAGCATTGAATACAAAAGGTCACCTGTAGAAAGTTTAGGTGGGTGCAACCAGCTTGATTTTTAAAAACACATACAGGCAAGTGACGGCTTACAAAATAGGGGGAAGGGGGGGGGGGGGGGGGGGGGGAATTGTCATACTCTCAAAGCAAAGGGGGCATATTCAAAACATTCCTGAGCTCCTCGATCTACAAACTGGGGCAAATAATCTCTGCTCGCCATATTGCAAGCCCTTGAATGAGGAGTTACAATTTATTGCAAAATGGCGGGAAAGGATGACAACGAAATGCCCTCGAATTGATTTTCTTTCTTTCAAACATACAAATCATCAACCACTTCCAAATCGGTGGATAAACTTCTTGTTCCAAACCTTGCGACCACTGTATGATATGCACTCAAGAGCCCTGCTGCTTCTTCTTCTGCCTTTCACATGCTTTGTCTTTTCAGTTTGCCGCAGTCATGTTGCAGCTTTTCTTTGACTTTCATAATCTTTTCCAAACATCTTAAAATCTCTTTGGTTTTCATACCTTCCGGTCGAAGGAACGCGTGTACACACCGACCATTTCTTCACGACTTCTTTTGTCTTCGAGCTCATTTCTTGGTGTTGACAAGTCTCTCGATGAGGGCCCGCCGCGTGCGCTGCACCTCCTCGCCCAACCTTTCGATCTCCGCTTTCAAGCGCTCATTCTGCTCCGTCAGCTCCTGCACTTTCCTCTCGTTCTCTTGCTCCCTCTCCTTGCGACTCTTTTTGGCGGACAAGTATGAAGACGAGGAGGACGACGACGTGGCGCAGCGCTGCTGCGACTGGGAGGAGGAGGAGGCGCCCGCCGGGGACGACGAGGCGCCGTCGGGCCCCTCGCTTCGCCGCCGCTTGCCCGGGCGCGAGGGCGAGTAGATGGACGGGGAAGAGACGGGCGACGACGGGGAAGAGCAGCGCCGGGAAGGCGACTGCGAGGCAGACGACGAGGAGCAAGACGGCGAATCGGGGACGCAGGGCGACTCTTCCTCGCTGACTGATGGAGACGCCGGATGGATGCCGTTAACCTGCTGCTGCTGGTGGTGGTGGTGATGATGGTAATAATAACAACCGCTTGAATCCACCATTCCTCCTTCACTCAGGAACTCGAAGAACTCTGGGGGCAGCAGGTCGCCGTCGCTGCTCCTCGCCTCCGCTTTCCGCTCTTCTGTCGGAGTCAAGCAGGACGTGGCGGAAGATGAGGTGTGATGCAGAGGCTGGGCGTTGTGGATCTGCTCCTCCGTCGTCCTCTGGACGCCCTCTCCCCACGTCTGACCTCCGTCTGTCAGCCACGTCAGGGAGCAACTCTCCAGCACATCCAAGAACTCGGGCTCCTTCTGTAAGTACGACACCAGAAAACGTGATGTCACAAGACGCACTGGCACAAACAGAAAACAATTTTTGTTGGTGATTGAATTTCACATCATCGGGTGATGAGGGAAAAAAATAAGACTCAGACAATTGGTTAAAATTGACACAAAAATGAAAAAGGTTAAATGTTAGACATGAGCAATGTTTTTTTTTTTACTTAGTTTTAAGAAAAGTAAGATGTTATTTAAAAACGAACTTTTTAAAAATGTCACTTAAATTTGTACATTGCAATATTAACGGCTTTCTATTATTATGTCGTTTGTTTAAATTTATGCTGTAAAGACTGAGGTTTAGACATTTTTTTCTTTAATTGCTTAGTGTGTTGACACACGACATCTTTAACATTGTTAGCCTAATGTCATTTTTAACTTAATGTCACAATATTTAAAAAAAAAAATACCCATTAACTTCTTAAAAAAATAATTTTTTTCTTTGTGTAGATTCTCAGCCATTCAGGACATAAAAAGATGCAAAGGCTGAATTGAGGCAACTGGTCTCTTGTTTTATTTTTGTTATCTTTGTTTTCCGCCCAAAATATTTTTAATGATTCATGCAATTATGTTTATTACACTTACAAAATGTTTTAATGTTTCACAAAATTATAAAGCTGCTGCCTTCACAACCTAACCGTGTATAAGCGGTAGAAAATGGGTGGATGGTCAAGTGCCCACCCTTAACCCCCTCTATCATTTTTACTTTGGACACACCTGGCTCTACATCGAACAAATAGAATTGATTTTGGTTTTTTTTTTATAAGTGTGACCACCCAGGTCCCCTCCTCCTTAAGCCACTCACCTCGCCATACGAGGGGGCGCGTGCCATCTTTGCCCCTCCCGCGTCCGAGCCCAGAATGTCCTGCAGGTCCTCATACCACGCCTCCAACTCTGCGCCACAGAGCGGCCCCGCGCCTGGTGGGTATGGCGGGGGCAGGTGCAGCCACTCGGCAGTCATCTCGCCAGTCAACTCGCAATGCACTCCACACTCGGCCACACACTTCGCTTGGGACCTGACGGCACCAGAGATAGCACAAATGTTAAATGCCAAATTTGCTCCTGTGGGAATTCAAGTGGGTAACAGCGTGATGGAAAAACTGTGGAATGGTGCCACTCCCTTTCAAAAAAAAAATAAAAAATCAGATCTATTCACATTATGAGACAGTTGAATATGCAAAATAGATCATTGAATTTGATTCCTTGGCTTAAGTTAAAAATGCAGAATGTGTGTTGGAAAGAAATACAAGCACAAAGTACTCAAATGGAAAATTAAAGCTATCGTTGTGACAAGGAAAAAAATGGAAACGCATGTAAAGAAAATTCTGTTCAAATTTAAATGAAACTGCATTTTCACTTTGTAAGATGCAAATCGCATGACATGCAAAAAGTATTTATTTGTATCTTCACGTTAAAAGATTCAAAATGTTTCAAAGTGAGGTCAGTTTAAAAATTAAAGATCCACTTCGTTAAAATGCACAATTTATTTTAAAATTGGGGCTACACTAATATATCATTTAAAATGCACAATGTAATTGGGAAAAAAACGAGCACAAAATTAACAAATGAGCTAAATTTAGAATTTGAAAAGTCAAAATGTATGTAAAAAGTTAAAAGCACACAACGGTCAATTTACGTTGAACATTAAAGCTACATTTATCAATAGTAAATGCAGACGGAATAAAAAAAAAACACATCAAAGTAAAACTGCAAATGGGAGAAACTACACATGCGCATCAAAGTCAAACAAAATTGAAAAATCAAAACATTTTTGAAGTTCACAATGCAAACTATGTATTACAAAAAAGCAAAACTGTCAAATTCGGTTGATAATGAGAAATTTTAATTTACCTTTCGAAGATCTCCCTTAATCAAGTCTGCAAATCGGCTTGGGATATTTTGCCCCTACAAATCTGGAAGAATAATTGTTCCAATTCAATCACATATGAATGAGCAATTGAGAAGAAAAAAAAGTGGGCAACACAATTCTGATCCAAGACAGACGTTCTACCCGTTAACTCTAAACAAAGACCGAGCGGATCTCAACTGCGCCCCCTGCGCTCCAAAGCGCATCACAGCGCGCTTTGTAATTGATAAACAAGATGAGAACGGCGACTGGACTTTGATTTCAACCTCTCGCCGCACCTGACAGTCCTACCTCTTGCTCGCCTCAAACGGGCACTGTAGCCAGACCCCAAAATTAACACGAATAACACCGAAATGAAAGTTTTATTGTCGTGGTTGTTAAAAAAAGGGGGGACTTCATTCAATGGCATGTTCCGTTTGGCCGCTACCAAAAATGACATCAAATGCACATACCTTAACAGGTTGTCATGTTATTAAATTGACAGTTGTTTCAATCTTTAGTCGTGTTAAAAATTGTCCAAAGTATTTTTTAATTATGATTATTGTCGAGTGCTGTTGAATTGGCCGCTATGAGCCAAGACAATTACGTCATGGAAAAAATAGGACTATTGCTTTATCCAATGGGCGAAACTATCGAAAACGCCAGGACGTAAAAAAAAACGACACCGGTTAAATATTTACATTTTTTACTTTTAAATGAATTTGTGCGACACGAGTCTGTAGTTCGGTGTTGGTTTTGTTAAAAGAAAAAAAAATACTTTGCAGCTGTTTCATAAATATTTCTCTGTCATCTGAGTGATAAATTTATATTATCTATCCAATTGTCTCTTCCAACTTTGACGAACACGAATGTTGAAACTTTATGCTAGAGTCGTACGACACCTCCGGCGAAGATATATTTAGAAAGCTACAGCCTCACTAAAGACCGAATGAAGAGTGTTTCCATTCTTTAGAAAAACGGCAAGAAAAAAGTTTCCCCCGTTGACTTTCGCCAAGACTTAGGAAAAAAAGCCCTTAAATAATAAAAATGAAAAATTAACTAAACGTCAAAAGTTGTCACTTACCCTTTTCCTTTTATTAGTTCGCCGTCTTGACTGTCGCTGGTTCGAATGTAGATATTTTAGTGGGAATGGGTGATAGCTCATGTTAACCATTGTTCAAGACTTGACAGCCGAATGTGCTTAAACGGAAACTCCCGGTGCTGTTATAAGGAGCGAGGCCAACCGAACTATGGCAGGGCGACACGAGTCTACTATATGACGTCGAAGTGTGGCGTATGAGCCGTCCAATTGCAAGGATGCAGTTAATCTGTTTTCCTTGACGACATCCAATGAGAGCGGCGGAGATTCAGGCAGGAAGATCGTATTTTGTTTGGCTAGCAAGGTTGAGTGCGTTTCCACTTGTCTATATAGTTTGTAAGAAGCGCAGTTGTGATGCAGTCAAAAGACGGCCAGGACGAATTTGGGGCGTATGGGAGTCACATGAAAGGAATGATGCAATTCTTGGCAACCGGTTTCTAGCTGGGGATAACACCGGCAGAATCCGAACATGTTTTATTAAATAGCGTTGCCTCGAACAAAAATGCATCTAAAAATATACATTTATGCACGGCAAGCCAATGTCGAAGAATTGTCGTTTGATATTTAGCGTCGTGACGTTCCACGCCCACTCATTATTTTTTACACGTCACAAAAGGAGATACGGCACCGATAAACAGACGCGTGGCGTGTATCGAGTGTACAAATCGGCGTCTGAAATGTTTCACATGATGAACGTGTAAACACCACAAAGGTTTAGAACTTAAAAGCTTTGTCGCGTCACCGACGCGCGCGCTCTGCCACTGACTTCCGGGATCGTATCAAAACAAGAGAGTGCGTGCGCGTACATGCGATTTTAACTTGTCACGTACATGTTTTTAACTAATCACGACGAAACTTGCACTAGTGATGAGGATATATTGCTGTTATAATGGATATCAAACTGGTGTTTTAGTTAGTATTCCCTTTTCACTTTTTGACTGATTTACAATATTTTCTTCTAAATAAAAAGATGAAACACAAAAACCACAGAAAAAAAAATATATCGCGGGAGAAAAAGAAAACTGGTCAAGCCAATGTACATACTCATCTCCAAGTGAGCATGCATCACGCCTGATAAAAACGCGATTGAATGAACCCATTTTTAAATTCTGTATCAACATCGTCGAACTGGACTGCATCCAATAATATTCACACACGCACGCACACAACACAAATTGCAAACAAAACGCATTTTAATCTAAATTGAAAGATGAAATTACAAAATGTATGTACTGCATTACAACGTTATATTTCAGTGGACTGTTGTATTCTCGTGCTTCAGCACCCCACACATTCATCTAATGTCAGATTTTTTTTTAATGTTAGAAAAATCATCCCGACTTCCTCATCAATCTTTTGTTTCTATAATTGTTCACCCTTCCTTTAATCTTTCTTTCCTACCTGTCCTTCATTTGCTGTCTTTTCCTGGATTCTCTTCCTTTCATTCCTACATTCCTGGGGTAACTGCTTGGGGCTGTACCCTTATTTTCATCCTTTATTCTTTTCTTCCTCTTCTTTGCTTTGTTCTTTTTGTTCATTATCCTTTATTTCCTTCCTCCCTTTTCATTCCTTCCTTAGTATTTCCTTCTTTGCGTCGTCCCTAACTTCATTCTTCACTACTCTTCCTTGCTACCGCCATTCCTTTCTAACTTCTTGCCATCCTCCCTGGTTTCTTTGTGTCTTTTACCCTTTTTATTCATTTCTTCCTTTTATACTATTCTTTCATACAAGTTCTTTCCTGCCTTAATTGAGTCCTTCCCTCCTATCATTTCTCCCTCGCCCTTAGACTTAAAAATGTGTCAACTACACCTACTTTCCCCCCCACCTTGTATCACTATATATTATTTTACTGTCTAAATGTGTTTGTTTATTCTGTTGTAAACAAAAGCAAGTGGATTTCAGTTGGAAAGTCGTAGTTATCCTAGGGCTGTAAAAAAAAAAAACCCAAATATGATGCAACAATCAGACAAAAGTTTACTGTTTCGTAGCCTTTGAGGATAAATGCTTTTATAACTACATAATTGTTTTGTTTTCATAACAGGAGTCGATAATGTGACGGTTCATGGGCTGCAGTTTATCCACCTATACTGGCATAGCTATTAATCATAATTTACGCGTTTGGTTACGTGATTATCAACGCAAATGACACACATGATCTCTTTAGCCGCATGGTTATTTATAGCCACTGGCGGATAAATTAAAAAGGCGTTCCATCAGACACACGTGTCAAAGAGTTCGTGTAAGACATTTTTGGTGACAAAGCGTCACGTAAACAAGACGTTCACACCCTGTAACCCGGTGCGCGCTCGGCAAATCTAAAGCCGTGCGCGTTCACGTAGTCGGCGTGCGCGTTCGCGCGCGCGGCCCCTCATAGCAACAGCGGCAAGCAGCGAATCGCGAGCTCAAAACACTTGTCTCCAGGACCGGCTTACAGCACCAGCAACGCGTCACGGCTCGGGTGGCTGTTGCTGAGTAGTTCGGCACACTTGGACCGCCACAACCCCAACGCCCACCCACCCCCCTCCCTCCATCCCCACCCGGCTGTCTGTTGACTTTGTCAGGATGGGCTCTTTTCATTAGCGAGACCTTGTTTACAACACGGCTTGCATCATTTTCATTTGTTTAACTGTCACACACACACACACGTTGTTTACTTCATTCATTTTTCTTCCACGAGACTTCCAAGTCAAAGGCACACATGAGCAAGTCCGACAATGTGTTCTGATTTTTAAAAAAAAGAAACACACATAAAATATTGTGTTGAGACATCCTGAGAGTGAATCATTTCACTAGAGCTTTGTTGGTGAATCTTACCGAGAGCCGTTTGTAATATTTGGAACCGCCATGGACGACATTCCCATGAACCTTCGCAAGCTGAACACAATTGAGCCAATTAATCCGTTCGAGTGTGTAACTTATTTTCAAACCTCGCTTTAAGTAATATTGTAACATTCCAAGTATCCTTAAGTGTAAAGTTGGACCGTTGGAACATACCATTTAAGTGCAAATTGTAGTCAGGTGATGTTTCAGAGAACCAAAATAATGTAAAATACGTCATGTGGAACCTTCCAAATTGTAGTTGTGTAACTATTCCAGGATCAAACTGTTATAAAGCGTTGAAACCTTGTTTGAAGTATTGTTTAAAATATTCCATGTGCGATTCTGTATTTTACAAAATAAGACCCATTGTGGAACCTTAGTTGAGCACAAGCAACCAAATGAAAAACAAACATATATAAGAAAAGAAATCCTTTATTAGTCTCACAATGGAGAAATTCCCAATTCACAGCAGCAAAGTTATGAAAGGAAGTAGAACCACAAAATATAGGAGCTGCTGGAAAGCTATATATTTTTTTTTATTATATGTAAAATGCAATATCAAAACTGAAAACTTGGTAGAAAGTTTAAAAATAAGTGTGGTGCTTTATTATAATACGAAAATAAAGTGAAAGACAATCTTGGCGGAACCTCATAAAGCTGAACTGTGGACTCTGGGGTCAAACTGTCATCAAAGTTATTTTTGCCCCCAATTCATATGGTAATATTGTAAAATGCCATTAACTGTAAAAAAAAATAAGTCGAAAATAAAGGAAAAGAACCTTTGACGTTGAGCTGTGTTTTATGGGTATCGTACCGAGGAGCCAGAGGATTTCCTGCATTGCAGCAAGTTCCATTTCCTGTTTCATGTTGAGAACCACACTGCCTTGGTCAAGACTCGAGCCACACCCAGTCAGCTCACCCCGCTATTCACACACTCACACACAGGCATGCGCATGCACAGGCACACACGGCAGCTGTCGGAAAACATCCCGGCTCCAAGGCGAGACGGAGCGATACAGCTGCTGTGGTGATAGAATAAACCCTAAAGTCTAACATGGCCTCACAAAGTGGATGTCTGAGTGTTTGTTTCATTTGTGGTGCTTTTATGCTACAGGTGGAAAGCAAGAACAAAATCGCATCATTAACTGATGAAGGAAAAAGAATGAGACCAGACCAGGTCATTTTCAAAGTGTTTAGAAAAGTAAGCATTGTGACCTATGATTTTTTTTTTTTAAATTCATTTTCTTTGAACATCATTGAAATATTTCTTATGTTATTCATTTTTGAATGCAGTTTAGATTTTTATAAATGCATTAAAACGTGATCTTTAATTGTTCATTTTTTGATGTAATGGTGTATTTAATGTGGATTAATTTTATTTATTGTGCATTTTAAATTGTTGGGGACATTGGTATGTTTTTTTGCTGCTATTTTAAGGTAAAAAAAAAAAAAGCATTTTCTTTAATGTGAATAGAAAAAAAACATTTGAATGTTTTTTCCCCCAGTAACTTAATGTATATGATTTTTGTATTGTTTTTAATGCAGAATTGTCTTTGAATGTGGATATTAAAATTTCAGTATTCATTAATTTCAATGGAGATGTTTGAAAATATATTTTCTTTGGGTATGTTTTTCAAAAATATTTTCACTCTGGATTAAAAAAAAAGTCAATGGTGATATTAATTTTATAAATGAGGTATATCCCAAACTTTAGTTTGCAGTGTTTTTTCCCCCTTTTTTGGGGGGGTGTCAAAATTCAAGTAAAACCACTTGAATTGTGCCTGATTTTCGGCAATGAACATTGCGCCTAGATCGTGATAATGAAATCGTGTAAAGGTCGTACAAACATTGGTTTTAAGGCAATCGTGAACAATGTAGCATTGCAAGTGTCCCAATACTGACACACACTCCTAAACAAGAGTCACTTATCGTCATCAGTCCTCCTCTTACTTTCCAGTAACAATGCTGTGTTGTGCGATCTAATCGAGTGCAGATGGTCTTGGCAGCCTGTTAGATGAGGACACACATGATACGGAGCTCTGTTTGTACAGTGAGGACACACCCTACTTTCTCTACTGCAGACGTGGAATACCCCGAAGGTCTGTGACTTCCTTTCTTAAGCATGCTTTCCAACAAAAAGTTGCGGATGGATGTTTTTCCGCCATACGTGCTTGCTTTGTGTCCTTTATTCTATGCTATGCTGCCACCTACTGCTTCCCATCGAGTATAACAGTTGGTAGAAATCCATATTATGATACGTTAAAAAAAAAAAAAAGTCGAGTTAATCTGTTTTATTGATCATACTCTGACCACAATACAGTTGGCAATGACAAAGAAGATCGAAAGTGTGTGTGTGTGTGTGTGTGTGTGTGGCGCATCCCTCCCAGTCATAATTATAAATACAAGTGACCGACTGGCACACAAGGAAACAAATAAGGTAATGTTGGCATATTTACACATTTTTCCTTCGGAGGCCACACAAAGGTTTATTTTATTTTATATACATCTTTGATGTATCCTTCCAACATTACTGTGAACCATTAAACTGCACATGGATACAGTACAAATCCAGTCATCTTGAATCTTTAGTTCTAATAATGATCATAAAATACAGTCAGTTCAATTAGCTTGAGGAAAATTTGGTCTTATTTTCAATCGTTTCCCACATTCCACTCAGTGAAGAAGGCATAGGTGGAGGAAGAGAGCAGTAGGAAGAAGGACGGGAGGCGGAAGGGGTGAAGGGTAGTGTTGGTCAAGAGAGTCAATGTGGAACTCTCATTTGTCCATGTTCATGTCCAAACTTTTTTGACTTCTTGAATTTGTTGATGCGGCTTTATTTGGATACCTTTTTCATTCTCTGGTCAAGTGTGGCAAAGTTCTCCTCTATGGCCACTAGGTTTTCCTTCATCGTCTGCTGGACCTGACGTGAGTAGATGGAGAAGAGGATGGATTTGAGGAAGAGCAACTTTTTTGAGATATGACACAGTAAGCTGTATGTCAGTGGGCTGTAAACGTCTGATGTTCCTTACTTGTGTCAATAGGGTGTTGTTATCCTTCAGAGAGTTGTTGATCATCTGCTGGGTAGTGTCCAGATGTGTAAGAAGTTGGCCAAACTGCATAGCTGTGTGAGACATAAAAAGGGGAGTACCTTGACTTGAATTATTCATTCTGTGACCATATTTCCCCATATTTCCAATTTAGTGTGCTACTCCTAGCATGCTGGCCTTGGGCCACCGAGAGACCGCATTGTATATGGTGAAACGCTTGCTTGCCGGAGAGGACGCCAAAATACACCGGTTAGCTTAGCGCTAAGATAGCAGCCTGTACGATGAGCGCACGGCTTTAAAATGAGTCCAAGAGGATAAGCGCTTCAGGAAATGGATGGATTTTGGGGTAGGACACCGTGGGGTCTGCAGTTTGACACTATAATGGGGGAGATCCTGGTGGTTATAGTAAGTATCTTTAAAGGCTGAGGCTGCTTTGCCATTAGCGCGCATGTATACTACATATCGTTTTCTAAAAAAGTGAATTTGAGGCTCGGCAGAAGCGCTTTGAACATATAGTGTCAATAAAAAATGATGAAGATGGCGAAACGGCTTCTTTGCCAATGAAATAATCAAAATCGATGACTGCTTTGATGCATTGTAAAGAAGCTGCGATGGAATCATTTATCATTCTCCCATTGTCAAGTGTTGCACTCCGTTTACGCACATTGGGCAACATTTCTGCGCGCTTGCAACCACCGGCCCCCTCCCCCGCTAACCTAAATACCCCCCCCCCCATCAGCAAGCTCCCTTGGGTACCGCGATTCCAAGCAACACTACGCCGGAACGTTCGCAATATTGCACGCTTTGTTGAGTCTGGTGAATTCATTACCTTGCTCGTGCAGCTCCTTGACGGTGACCAGCCGCTGGACCACCTCAGGCACGGAGGTGGACATGGCCTCCCACTTCTGCACTGCGTCATAGAGCTGAGACAGCTGCAAAACACAGTCAAGCTTAGCAAACGACAGCCAATCCTTGACATGCCGGTCCATGCGAGTAAACGGAAAGTGAAGCAAGGGTGAACCTTGTTTTGTGTGTCGGCGTCCTCGATGGCCGTTTTGTGTTTGGCGATCTCGTTCATTTTCCCGAGCACGCTCTAAAATGGACGGAATCCGTTGTGCTCGTGTTAGTTATTGTACATGATGTCACAATGACACGGTTTTCAATCTTCAGAGTGAAACCCGTAAAAGTTTTTTCTGAGTATGCTTTTATGGAGTCAACTCTCACTATTCGTAGAGCTTAAGGGACCAAGACTCGCTGTGAAGGGCAAAGATTGGTGAATAGCAGACACCTTCCCCCCTTAAAAATGTCCCGAAATGCCTATTCATCGTTTAAACCCTACACAGAACAGCAATAAGAACATGACTTCCACCGAAATGAGCAAATTCAGCTATTCCGATTTTAATTTGGAATACATCCTGTTATTGACTGATGCACATTTACTGGTGCCAGGCATCAAAATGGAACAATTGGAAAAAACTGTGAAGGTGAAGTGACTTTAGAGCGTCATTTAGACCAAAGTAGGGTTCCGCCATGATTTTGTGCCTGTGTTGGCAATTATAAATTGGCAATGACTATTTATTCACTACCGTTTCATTTTAAAATGAAAATCCTGACATAAAATAATACATATTCCCATCAGAAAAAGCCTACAAGAACATCCAAGCTTAACTGAGAGTAAAAGAATGTGTGTTGATGGCCATTTGAAATGACACTTTGCACACCTCTATCGAGTGTAAACCATACCTGCAGCCTGGCCTCCACTTGATCCAAAGTCGTCGAGTCCAGTGCACCGACCCTGGCCTGGAGAAGCTCCAAAGTATCCTGAAGCAGGGGGGAAAAAAATGGGCCATTTTACCAAGGAGATTAAAAGAAAGTGATGTCATCTCTGAAGTGTGACCTCATTCTTTGGCTATACATTGTGGTGACAACTTAATTAAAAGTGGACGACTCACCGTTAGACTCACTCCTTGCATGCCGGCGCTCAGAGGACCCTGCAGTGCAAAAGCCAAGAACAGCATCGGGTTGAACACAGTCAAATAAATCAAGGTGGGAGGTTTCCATAGCAACGGAAGCATGATTACACTGCGTGTGTTTGCGTGAGGTCTGAAGACAAGCAGACAAATGGAATTTGCGCCAGTACCTTTTTGTCTGATGCGGAGCCAACAGCCATCTCGAGGTCTGCCAGACGCTTCTCCAATTCTGCCATCTACAGAGAGAACGAAGCAGCGCAATTAAATGCACTCTTTATTTTGACGACTGTAAATTAAATAGCGCCGACATTTATGCGAGCAGGTAAAAGTTGTACTGAGAATGCAAGACAAGAAGGCATTGTCCATGGAAGCCATACCTTGTGTATTGCTGTCATCTATGCGTCTTCATACCACACGGCACTTTCTAATGCTTGCAAATATCTTCATGTATTCAAATAAGAATAAAATGTGGAGAACTGGCGTTTTAAGAAGTGCTCGTGTTTCAAGCGTGAGGGGAAGGTAAAACTATCCACATTTTATGTAGTCTTTAAATAGCAGATTTTCACCAGTTGCAGGTGAGTTTGGGATCCAACTGCATTTTTTTAATTGTTGTTACCTTGGCAGACTCATTGAACTTCTCCTGCTCGGGCCTGCTGTGCAGCTCGTAGAGGACTACCCCGTCCGGCCCCTTGGCCGATGCCGGCGCCTTGCTGTCTCCGGCAGAGCAGCTGCGACTGCCCTTGGCCGCCTCGAGCTGTGTGAGGAGGCGCCTGAGGAAGGGGAGACATAGCCAAATGGTTTCAGGGAGTCATCAGTACGATGGGAGTTCCTCTCCTGTGGCGGTGATGTAACCTGAATTTGAATGGAAGTCTGAAAACCCTCGAATTTATCACAAACTGGTGCTCAGGCAGTAATAAAAACACCTCCATTCAATATTTTAATGAAAATGAATTCTCGGACATGAGCATGAAACAAGCCCCCCCCCCCAAAAAAGGAACACCCCTTTTTTTATAATGACTTCATTCTCCTCCCCCCATCAGGCTGTGAGACCAGCAGGCCGTACATTCGGTGCGGCTCACCTGGCCAGCGCTCCGTCCGGATCCGCCAGATTGATGTGAGCCTGCGGTCCCAGCAGCGTGTCGAGGTGAGCGGAAACCAGATGTTGCTTGAGCTGAGCCGCCTGCTGGGCGAGGACCACCGGGGTCAGGCGCTCCTCCGCGTTGCTTTCCTTTGTGACGGCCTGGCGACAGCCAATGCACAACATTGTGACAGTGTCGCCCCAATAGGTGCCTGCAATTGACGAACGTGTGTGTGTGTGTGTGTGTGTGTGAGGCTACCTGGATGGCATCCACTTCCTGACAGAGCTCCTGGATCTCGTTCACCAGGCGTTGGTATTTCTGCTGGGGCGTTTCCTTGCCACAGCCCTCACCCAGCTGCACCACAACAAGGCAAGAACACAAACAATATATGGCTGCAAAGGGGATGTTAAGATTGAATATGGTACCTTTACCACCCAAACAGACATTTTGTTTTGCCATAGGTGGATGTCGATACAAAAACAAAATACAAAAAAACCCCCCAAAAAACACAATCATACAATTAATCAAAAAGCATTTCTTAGTAGCACATTTTTAATCTTTAAATGAACAACTGTGTTTTATGGCTACCTTCAAATTGATAAAATCTCGGGTTATTCCTGTTTATGAGAGTTTTGCTTCTCTCGGGTGGAACGCCTTCAAACCGAATCAAAGGCGTGTCCGGAGCAGACTGTACTCACAATTTCAAATTCTCCAGACTCGTAGCCCACTCTTCTGCTTTTGCTGATTCTGTCTGAAAAGTCTGTGCACATTAAAACAATCGTCAAAACAGAGTCTAATTCAAAAACCAGAGGACTTTTTTTTGGTCCATTGATCAGGTAGAAGCTGACCCAGTCCTTTGGTGTTGACATGCTTGTCCTTGAACTTGTCGTAAGCAGCGTTGGGGTTGACCACAATTCTCTCCACACTGTCGCTGCATAATTCCTCCTGTTATTTGGGGGGATAAAACAAGTCAGTGTGTGTGTTTGTGCCTGTGTGTGTGTGTGTGCGTGTGTGTGTGAAAGGGGTCCTCAGTTTAGCAGGGTCCAGACTAAAGGTGTAACGCTTAATCAACAACTATAATAATATAATAGACATAACTATGGACAATCAGATTATATAATTTTTGATGACTAATTAATCATAGAATATAAAATCGTCCAATTCTCAGAATTTCAGCTTCTCCAATTTCTTTAGTCCTCCATGAAATCTGACTGATCATCTTAGTGTTGAATCAAAATAAAAAACGCAATTTTACTTAGGATTTTTTTTTAATATCCTCTTCATCAATCAATTATTAAAATAATCATTAGTTGCAGCTCTACTCCAGACATATACACATTTTTAAGGCTATGAAAAGCATGCACTGAACTTGTTTGTGCAGTGGGTTAAGAGTACGTTATCATGCCCATCTACTGCCAAATTCAAGTCTTGTTCACTGGATATTTGACTATTTATGGCCCAGATGTTTTTCACAAGAATATGTACCGTAATGATGGCCTCTGCATTAGTGTGCATGAGTGATTGAGTGGATGCTGCATTTTGGCATACGTGTCGATTTTTCTCCATGAACGTTGTCACCGTTGTAAACAGAGGACCCCCGATATTTATGATAGCATAAAAAAAAACAAAACTGGCAAGTCAACGTGATCACCTACACCCAACAAAATCCCTTCAGACAGATTCCCTTTTTGAAATGTAAATGATTGTCACGAATGAAACAAAATGATTGGCAAAATTAAAACAATGCAGATTAGTTTGGGGCAGGATTTCCTTGGTGATTTCAGTCGGATTAAAAAGCAGAATCGCACTAAAACTCGTCAATATGTTGAACTTATGAACGTCACGGAACACCGAGTGCACTACGGTACATGAATGGGACGAGGAACCAATAGTGTTGACTGGGTGGTAATTATAATGAACTGAAGACTGGATTAAAACACAAGACAATATGAAACGAGGCGACAGTCGGAAGGTTACGCTGATGAGCGGAGGAGGGTGGGCGGGAGGAAGCGGGATGGCGACAAGGAGGGTTAGTCAGGCTCTTACCAGCTCCTTGGGTTTCCAAAGAGAGTTAGAAAGAGCATAAAACGGTTGCAGGGTGGGAGAGAGAGACAACACATTAATGTGGTTATCACACACACACACATTCACTCACTCACTCACTCACACAAACACACTCAGTCAGAGCAGGATCAGCTGGGATCAGGGAAAGAAGATCAGAAAGAAAGCAGTGAATGCTTCACTGAGCCCACCGAATTCATCTAGGATGTCTCCAGTTCTTTCTCTCTTGCCCCAGTTGTGATAGTGTGAGGTGTGGGAAGAGGGTTAGGTGGTCCTCTTACACTCTATACACACTACAAATGCGTGGGCATGGACACCTGTGACATACCCCACAGGAAATCTCAAAAGATTTTTCTCAGGCATCCATTCAAGTGGAGCACAATTAACCCTTGATTAATCTTGACAGATTAATCTCGATTAAAATAAGTATTTGTAGTAGTGCCTTCATTACAATATTTTAAGTAGTGATTACCTCGAGTGTTAATTGTGCTCCACTTGAATGGATGCCTGAGAAAAATCTTTTGAGATTTCCTGTGGGGTATGTCACAGGTGTCCATGTGTACAGGTGTCCACAAAACAATGTTTTATCTCTTTTAAGCTGGATGTGCACCGCAGGTCGATATGTCCCAATTCCGAATGACCTGTATTACGCAATTTATTCGTCGTCGTCTTTCCACGCACATTTCAAGTGGCATACATCCTATATGGCTGCGTTTAGCAACGTCTAAGCAGAAGCTCAGAAAGGAAAGAGCCTTTTCTATGGCTAGTCCAGAACTATGGAATGACCTTTCGGTGCAACGTGTTAACTATTGTTTGGGTAGATACGGATGTTTAAACCTCACTGGTGTATTTCGATAAAGTGAAAAGGTCACAGTGGTGGGTAAATCCATCCTCTTTGTGTGTTTATGCCTCCCTTCTTCTGTTTGAACTTTAAATATCTATCAGATGTGCAACTTTTCTGACACCCCTTGTATCGGTCAATATAGCTCGTGGTGTCACATGCAATACGGCTGATATTAAGATAAAGCGCTGTTAGTCAGAGCGAGGAGTATGGTTAGCCACGAAGCAGCTGCTAGACAGCATGACAAGTTAAAGAGAGGGAGTGGAAATACAGACACTCCTTTCTTTGTACACAGAGGCAGGCAAGTCACCCCATCTTTCTGAAATTTTTAAAAATAGCAACGCATACAGTGAGCCCCTGAAATTTACAGTTTGAGTCTCCGAATTCCTTTCAAATGAACGCAGGAAAAGTGGAAGTGTGATTATAAAAATCATGCAAGTAGAAGCACACCAATGAAGCCCACTGGAAGTATAAGACACGGTCAATCTTACTTGTAAAAGCTAGGGTCCGAGGAAACGTTGGGTTAGAGTCAAAACAACATGGGCATTTGGAGGGGAAGATCGGCAGGGAAGGGAAAATGCCAATTAGGTTTAAACTCTTCAAAGTTAGGAGTCCAAACATTTGAAATTGGTCTAAAAACCCTTTCTAGAGATCATAAACCCCAAACCACAGCAGTGGAAATCAACACAAAACGGTGCAAGTCCAACACACTCTTGGTATCCAATCAGTTATTATAACGGATTCATTTAATTGTATTGACTTCCTCAAATCGTGGCCGTTGCTCTAATAAAAGCCATGGCCTAATTAATTGAAAAGTTCTCTGTTAACCTTTGTCAATAAACACTGCACCAGGAACCCCACCCCCCCCCACCAAATGTTGCAATCGATGTCATTGCAGAAGCAGACATGGCATCTGTAAAGCTGAAGAGGTAACATGATACTGGATGATGTTAAGCATCATGGCCCTGAAAAAAGGCCGTACTACTGCAATATGGAACTGGTAAGTTGGCAAGGGATGAGCTCAGAACATTAAAAAAAAAAAAAAGACAACAAAGCGCATTTATTTGAATTGTAATATATGTAATATTAAGCAAATATCCATATTCTACACCATATGCCATCATTGGGGTCATGATCTTGGCTGACTTCAGGTGAGAACAGTGGGGTCTATCCTGGACTGATAGCCAGTGAGGAGCAGGGCACAAAAAGGCAACCATTCACACACTATAGACAATTCATAGTTGGATATTCTGCCAAATTATTGGTATTGTGGAGTTTAATAAGGCCACAATTTGAGGAAATACGATATTCAAGGTAAAAGTAAAGGCTGGCGAATAAGGCTTACAAGCAACTCCTTTCAACATGAAAAGTCCAATCAGGCTGCTCCTATCACCTTTCAATTAGTCGGTGGTTAATTTTCCAAAATGCAATATTTCCACTCATAAGCGTTTGTCAATTTCATGACGTAATGGGTCGAAAATAGACACATGATAGACTTTAATATTTATTATTGTTATGCTACAGCAAGCAACTTACGGACTCGAACTGGGCCTGGTCATCTTCTGGTAGGTCACCCGTCTCGTATACATCCGGCTCGTTAAAAGCCTATTCAAACGACAAAGTAACAATTAGAACCAAAATAAACGAGCAGCAGCTTGGAACCGGGGCGACGCCCCGACTCGTTCAAACACGATACAACTTTATCGACTTCCTCTACGACGTCTTTTAGCTCACTACAAAAAAACAACATTTAAAATGTGTAATCGTGCATTACTGCCATTTGTAGGTTTTTGTAACGTTCGTAAAACAGCTGAGTCAATGTTAGCAAATTCTAATCGTTTTAGCTGAAGCTAGGCTAACCAGACGAAGCAATAGCCACTTACAATTCCCGGTAAATTGGCGTATTTGGGGTCAGCCATTGTGCGCTAGAGCAAATTGCGATGCCGACGCAATAACAAAGACGACACAGAGCGTTATTTATCGATCTGCTGAGTCGAAATGTGACAATAAAGCAACCGCAGCCAGAACCGGGCGACGAGCGGACACTTCTTAGGCTGATGTAGTCACTGGCTCCCTCTGACAGTTTTGTACGTTTGGTTTAAGTCACTGCGTTGTGCATTGGCGCTGTTAATGAGTCGCCGCTTGGCGTTGACGACGGAGACGGCTCTTTCCGGTGAACAAATCAAACGCACAACATAAACGTAGCCTCTGCGCGTGCGCAGTGTTCAACCAAGACACGAAAGGATTTTGTATACAAAAAAAAAATCACATTTTATTGCTAGTCAGAACCAAAACTAAATTAAACGTCTTTTTTGTGTTTATTTTTTGATCCTTTAAAATAACTGACGTTACTTCATTTCTCATTTTTACGAGTTGTAGCAAAAGTGGCCACGTAGTGGCGCCAAAGATAGAAGCAAAACACTCAAACCATCAAGTGGAAACGGTTGCCAGGTAGGTCAATCCCCATTCAGGTTAGGTCCATGAAAACTGGACTTCATTATAACGCCACAAGATTGGTGCCCCTGGAAAAGTAATAATATGCACTATAAGAACTTTACTAAGCATTCTGCAAACTGGATAGATTTCAAGGTTTGAATCAAATAGAAGGTGTAAAATGCTTTACCATATGACCCATCAGTCATTTACTGTATAATTACCAAACTAAACCTCAGGAATTGTTCATGTAATTCCAAAATTGCTCTTAGTACTGTATATTGTAAGAAAAATTTCTTTAGTCATTGCATTACTTTTTTTTTCATTAGAGACCACACCATAGGTGCTATTTAAGAACACAATGTGCTTCACATATTTAAAAAAAATATTTAAATGCATTCACAAAACAATGTATGACTTTGAAAGAAAGAACAGCAGAGTCCATTTTCAATGCTGACCTGGCAGCAAACAGCAAATGTAACATGCACAGAACAACTGAAATAGCCCCTTTTGGGGGCTGAGCTACAGGGAGGCCATGGGTGGCCAAGACCCCGCTTGTCACTAAGAGTCCCATCCCATGCCAAGGGGAAAATTTTGATATCTGTGTTTGTCCCACAATTTTCACATGGAGGCAATATTCATAGACCCCCGGATACTGCCACAAGTTTTTTTTTTTTAACATTAACTACATATTTACATAATAAATGTATATTTACTTACACAAAATAGCAAGCAAACAACATGGCTAAGACGTTTATCCTGCCATTCACAGTCATGGTTTTATGAAATAAAATGGACACACATACCAATCTTGCACACAGACTTTTTATACACGCAGCAAGCAGGAACAAAACTAAAATATTTGTGAAGAATTCTGACTAGTTAAGAATGATTTACATGACTGAGATAGTGATAGTATCCAAAGTGGCGTCGGCTGTCTGTGACAATTGATCTCTCTGATTGACTATTAGCTAGCGAATCAGTGCTTGAGCAGAAGTAGACTATGATCTCGAACACAAAAGCAAAGCCACCACTTAGAAAATTGCATTATCTAATAAAGTAAGCTCAGGAAAATGTTTCTTTTTACTTAGATTTGTCCCTGCTTGATTATGAGCGTAATGGGCATTGTTTTAGAATTGTATTTCATGAATCCCTGATCCATGTGCTGCATATACCAAAAGTATTAGGACTCTCCGATGACAAAAATAAGCACAAAGCAAAATTAAACATTTTCTTTGCAAAAGCAGATTTTTATTTTTTTTAAAAAGAGCGTATTTTCGGAATTGACCTGGCAACCCACTTTAGGCAGAGTACATGCATTTCTTTAAAAATCTTTTGTGGTGAACTTTCAGCTCTAAAAATGGCAGTATCGGTGATTATGGGGCGAGGCGGGTAATAGTGTTGGATCGCTTCTTCATCTAGCGGTGCTGATGAGAGGATGTCGGATGCTCCACCCACTCCTATAGAGCGCGGCAAGAGAGAGAGAGAGAGAGAGAGAGAGAGAGAGAGAGAGAGAGAGAGAGAGAGAGAGAGAGAGAAGGGGTGAGTGAGTGAGTGAGTGAGAGAGAGAGGGAGAGAGGGAGAGGGAGAGATGAGGAACGAAAGATGCGAGCATGCTGATTTTGCAGACGCCGTCGACCAGACCAGTTTGGACTGTCCTACCCCGGTGCAACTCTCTGCCATCTGTTCACCACCTAATTGCGCCTTGGGGTTGTTTCCTTTCTTTCTCTTTTTCTAACCCCTCTTCTTTTTCTCCTCCATGCTTTTGAACATCAAATAACCCCAAGAGTATATAGTCCAAGCTTGCAAATGCACTGCCTTGCGTGTGCGTAAGCCAGCATCCACTGGGAACAGGTTGCAGGGAGATTGTTTTATTGGGGTTTTTTTCTTCTTTTTTTCTTTTTGTGAGGCTGTACTTCTTGCTTTCTTTTTGTCTATCTTTTATTACTAAATAATAATGGCTGACAGTAATGCTGAATGCACTATCAAGGTGCTGTGTCGTTTTCGGCCACTCAACCGGTCGGAAATCCTGCGTGGAGATAAGTTCATCCCAGTATTCCAAGGCGAAGACGCTGTTCTCCTTGGGGTAAGTTAGAAATGTGAATGTGATTATTATTATTTTTTTTTTACTATTGAATGGGCTTCCTCATTGTCATGTCAATTAATGCTAATGCACACTTCGGGTATCTTAAAGCTTCTGAGGGAGGCATGTATCAATATTCCAATCTGCAAACTCAATGAATGGGCATGTCATGTTTTATACCCTTTTTGGTGTGACCTTAAGTGTCACGTGTTTCTAAAATGCACTTTAATGCTTCACCTTGTATCACAATATCACAATTGATCCAACTGAGGACACACTGCAATGCCTGATTGTAAATTACGAGCTGTCAAAAAGCCACTCAAACGGGAGTCCTAATTATACATGTGGTTCCTTTCTGTTCGGAGAGTGTTTTCTTTTGTTGTTTTTTTTTTTTTTTAATGGCTGTCGATTATGCATGCTGATATGGACCAGCAGATAGAAAAGCCACAAGAGGCTGCACATATGTTCAATTACATGTCGATAGGCACAGTATATCTGGGGTTGATGGGAAATAGGAATTGCTCATGTCACAATGGAGGCAGCAGGTGGAGGATTTCGAGGGAGTTTAAATGCAAATGTGCTCATTCTTTGAATGGGAGATCGAAATCCACACCCATCTGGTGTGAGGATTGAGTGGAAGTGAGAGTGGAGACTGCAGAAATTGCCACCCGGCATCCTCGCGTACATCGTCAGCCATAATATTAGGAAACAACATGCACCCATCCATATATACATACATATACTGTGTGTGTGTATATATATATATATATATATATATATATATATATATATATATATATATATATATATATATATATTTGCAGGTGAGCTGGTGCCTGTCCAAAGTGAATTTTGGTGAGAGCAGCGAGGTACGCCAGTCAATTGGGCACACCCGTCCATTTTTTATACCATGTGTCCTCATTAAGGGCACATTTGAAAAATCTCAGTTGACTTTTGGCAGGAGCAGCAAGGGTCCACCATGCACTAGTCACCAGTCAATCACGGGGCTACATCCATTCATCCGTTTTCCGTAGCGCTTGTCCTCATTAGGGTCACGGGTGAGCTCCAGCTGTCCCAGTTAACTTTTGGCAAGAGAAGTGGGATACAGCCTTCGGGTCATCAGTCACTCACGTCACACATTCATGCATCCATTTTTGTTCCAGTTGTTCCTTATTGGGTGTACTGGAGTCTATCACAGCAAACTTGGCAAGAAAAGTGTTGTCCACCCAGGAGTTGTCGCCAGCGAATCGCAGGACACATAAAATAGACAAATCGGCATTCATACTCACTTTCACACCAATGGGCAATTTAGATTTAGAGTCTTCAATGAACCTACACAATACATTTTATAGAGGACATTTTACTCTTAATAGAGTAAAACAAAGTTTTTATCCAAGTATGAAAAGTCAATTTTTTTACCTGGAAAAGAGTAAAATATTCTGAGTAAATCTTGCTCAAAGTTGTGGATTAATTGTACTCCAAATGATTCAAATCAACTTTTATTTGATGAGAACATAAGTTACTCACCTACATTTTAAACAGACAAGTGAAGAGATTTTGATCCTTTCTGAGGATTTACTACTGCTCTCGTGGCCAGTGAAGATAATTGTACTCCAAAATGTTTAAATATAACTCAATTGGAGGGAAAAGAGGAAATCGGAGTACCCGGAGAAAACCCACGCAGGCACAGGGAGAACATGCAAACTCCAGATCGGTAGGCTGGTGGCTCTGTACCCCAACTGTGAGATACCTACAATTAATGTGTTTGTTTTTTTTTTTTAACATTTTAATACTGACAGCGTTCCACTTATTTTTACAGTTGCGTGCCAGTAAAGAATGTTAATCTGCAATGTGAATAACCTTCACAGAGACACCTAAAAAAATGGACATCTTATTAAATTAGCCAACAGATTTGTGCAAGTGACATTTACAGTCTGGATGGGAAGTCATCTAAAATAAGAGAATTCACAAGATTAGTTGCTAAATTGGCAACACTGAATACTCGGGAGTTTGATGAATGGATGTCACATACCTTTTATTAAGACACCTAAAAAAATTTAAATTGTGAAAAAATGGCATAATAAGTCTTGTTTATTCTTAATTCTAACAGTGAATTTATTTTGGGGTTTGTGTATATCTGTTAATAGAAGTTACTTCAAATAGTGCCTGTAGAATTAACAATGGTTTTGTGATGCCAACAATTTAACCCTGCAACAGATGACTTCCATTTCCTTTTGCTATTGCGATAACAATGGTTTTGTATTCCAACGCTCTGCTGTATTATTTATTCCTATTCGGAACCAAATGACTTGTGAAAGGCAAAGCAGCCTGCTACAAATTTGCGCTTTCTTCTCCATTCTGACTAAAGTCATCACAAAAGCATTTTTTTGTGTTGATGTTTTTGCTCTCGTAAGTACTTTTTTTGGGGGAAAGGTATGAGTGCGAGATGTGCTTAGTTTAAAAAAAAACAGTTGATGTTCCTCTTCTGTAGCCTTTGGTATAATCAGAGATTTGAAAGTGTGTTTCATGCTGCTGCCATCAGATAAGATCAGGGTTAAAAAAATGTCAGGTAGGCACATGCTTATGCTCTGAATTCAGATTACAGCACACATTTTTGGTCCACTTGGAGGTTTAAGAGGTTTAAGACACAGTGATCTGAGATGTTGACAGCAGACTCGGTCGGAGGAGATGTGAAGAGTCTTGTTATGCTCGAAATGGATGGAAGAACATCCCGGGGGGAAGGGTGGGGAGACTTGAACACCAAGTGGTGATGCTTGACTGATGAGAGATGTACCACTGCAGTTATTTACCGGCATACTCACAGTGTCAGAGTAACAAGGATTTTTTTTTTCCTGTCATGCAGTGTTGCAGTGGCAACATGTGTTTTGTTACACCTTTGTATCGTGACTCATGCAGTAGACCCGCGAAAAAAAAGTCTTGGAATCTATGTCTTAAAAGTCAAGATTGGTTTGAAGCAGTCATTTTTGGGTCATCCTAGACATTTCTTCACGCATGAACTTATATTTGATCCGATTGCTACCAAATTTGAATTACATATACTAAACAGAAGTACAGTGCAACCCTAAATCACAAAAAATGTGAGTCTTGGTTATTGGATGTGGACGAACATTGTGCTAAATTTTGGTAATTCCCAAACCTCTTGAAAATTTGTAAATGTAGACCCTCAACCCAGCTTCCCTTCGCAACAAGTAGTTTTAATTTGACTGCAATATCATGAGTAGACCCACAAAAAAAGAAGCAATGCCTACAAAGACACAGCACCCTATTTTGGTAGGCAGGCGCTCGTGCGCTTGGCATAAAAATGGGCCCATCTTCAAGTCTTGTTTTTAAATTGTGCCGCCGATGAATTTGGAAGCCATGCCTGAAAAGACACCAAATGTC
Source organism: Hippocampus abdominalis (assembly GCA_018466805.1). Lineage (NCBI taxonomy): Eukaryota > Metazoa > Chordata > Actinopteri > Syngnathiformes > Syngnathidae > Hippocampus > Hippocampus abdominalis. The sequence continues at coordinate 5,743,378 of CM031707.1, read as the reverse complement.
TGTTATTTTGGTTTAAAGTCAGGGTTTTGGACGACTTATCCTTCAGTGATTTTGTGGCAGGAGCATGGCGGCAACGTTTGATGAGACAGAAGTCAAGTGACGTAAGTGGACTCTGATTCTAAGCAGAAAGACTCCAACATCACCATACGCAGCCTCACTTGTATTGGTATGTAAGGTTTACTGTTTCCGTATTTTTAAAAGTGGTTATACTTTCTCCAACACTTGATGAAGATTGAGGAATCTAAAGAAATGAGTTCACTCCTCACCTTACTAATCAATTTCACCCTGGAACTCATTATTACTGCCTCACGTGTGATTATAGATTTGGATCTATAGATCATGCAGGTGTACCTGATGTGGAAGCTAAGATGAGTGCGTTTTGAAGGGATCTTCATTCGTCAGCTTCATCTTCATTCGGGATGGGATGAACCATGCATGGCATGAGCTTCGTACACATGGTGGCCTCAATGCCACCTACAGTGTGTCACATTCGAATAGAATCATCAAACTGCTCTTCTAGCATGGCCACGCTTTTCTTATTTACTCCAGTGAACCTGCCAGGCAACAGCACTGACACTATTCACTCAGCAAGTCTCATTAGGTCAGCGATGAAAAGACACTGAAATGCCACCCGAGTTGTTTGGTTCCCATCTAACCTTTCGGTTTGGCTGTAGCGTTGAATATGAACTGACCTTCACAGGCCATGACATTTTTCACATACGTTATTCTGCCCATGGTGGCATATATAGGTTATATATCTATATGCCAGCCAGCCAGCCAGCCAGCTAGCTAGCTAACTAATCCACGAATGTGATACACTTACGTGTAATAGCTTTATAGCTAGCTAGCTAGCTAGCTAATTATAAATATAATATATAATATAAATAGCTTTATAGCTAGCTAGCTATAAATATAATATATAGTATAAATAGCTTTATAGCTAGCTAGTTAGCTAGCTAGCTATAAAGCTATTACACATAAGTATCACATTCGTGGATTAGTTCATTTTTCTAGCTGACCCGCAAATAATCACAACACTGCAAGTGGCTATTTGTTCAGCCCTACCCGTGTGACAGAAAGGGACCGAATGTGCCTTCTATTATTAGTTTTGGTCCCTGTGTATTGCGACCGTTCTAATAGCCGTACTCGGTCTACACTACCCTCAGGCTCTGCCTGTGTTTTTTTCTGCACTCCGCTGTGTAGTGACACAGCTGTCAGCATTGTTTCACTGTCTGCAATGATGCGGTATCACACGTGGGACCTTCTTCTGGTAAAAGAGGTTGGGAGTCGGGTACGAGTGGAGATGGGCTCCATGCTTCAAACTGAATAAATAATAATGGTCCCCTCTCGATAGCAAGTGTTTTCCCCCCCCCACCTTTCTGGTGTTGATTTATCGCTTTCGCATGCTTGCTGCCGCGTGAGTGGCTACACACTATGAAAATGGATTGTATGCATCACACCTGGAGCAATACAAGACGGCAAGAATTTAAAACCGAGATGAATGTTACTTCCTGGCAGTCCTTTAACCGTCGCTGTATCTCAGCAGTCTCTGGAGTCTTTTTGCTGCGAAATGAAGTGATTTGATGGTTCGTTTGCCTGGCAATTGTTGTGGCCCTATGTGATTTAATTCTTGAGAAGTGCTTAAGTTGAGTGTCACTGAAGAGGCATCATTTTTTTCCCCCCGCAGTAGCCTAAGATGAAGAAAGTGTTGGCCAACGCTTAACCTTCCTCTGTAGTATGACTCTAGTGGTGCTTTAAAAATATAGGTCGCCGGCTGTGTTCATCGGCAGCGGCTGTGGACCATTACTTTCTCAATTTAGTGTCTTATTTTTAATGCCCTTGAGGACCTCCTCCACCTTCAAAATGACTCTCCCGTAAAATCACATTCTCAGGTACACAAAAAGTGTTGAATGTGCTGAATTTTAGCCCGTCCAATGGTTGGACAAAAAAATCACCTGGAACCAGATAATAAAGAGAATATATATATATATATGATTTCATTTCATGCAACCACTTGGTGAAATTAAATTAAGTCAATTCAACAACAACAAAATCATTGTGTATTATATTCTGAATAATATTGGTCTGTTAAGAAAAAATTGAAAAGGTCAAAACCCTTTTACAGTTTATTTTCAGGAACTTTCATACATTTCCCAGACCACAATATATATGTTTTCATAAAAAGAGCAAATAGTACCCTGGTTCCCCTGCATAAGTCATTTTCTTTGTCGAAATGCTTAGCAATCCCTCAAAAGTAAATATCGACTAGTCGATATTTACGAACTAGAATTAGACTGAAAATGCCCTTTTTTTCATCAAATAACATCATACATGAGCTTTCGGGGTTGTTCGAAATGTAGGTATTTCATTATTGCTCGACATCCATTCAGAAGAACAGTAATTTCCGAATTGAAGTTGAGTTTATTGCGCAACATTTTGTGAACCTTTTTGCCTTGCACTTGAGAAACACTCCATCTATTAAAAAAAACTAAAAGTAATACTAAAACTAATAGACAAAATCTCAACAAAACACCGCCTTGATGAAAAAGTAATAATAAATGGACAAACCTGCTCTTAAAAACTAATTACGACATTTCAAATACTACAATTTTAAAAACAAAAGTCAACGTGAAATAAAAACAGAACTAAAATGAAAAACTTAAAACTATTCTAACACCGACAAACAGTAACTTGTTTTCAAACACACATTCAATATATGCCAACAAAGAGTTTTCTCTTTCTGTTTGGCTGCATCCATCATATTCTAACCGCTATGGAACAAAGTGCTTCCCTAGTGAGTGAAACTACATTCCATGCTTCAGTTGCCTTCACGGGAGCTTGCCTTTTTTCTTCACACTCTGGGCTTGCGCATCCGCCAGAAGCAGTCGCTCGTCTCGTCGCAACCACCGAGCTCCACCCCAGATTGGCAGGGCAACAAAAGCTGCAGCTAACATTAGCCGCGCAGTAAGGGGTGGTTATAAAGTATGCTGTTATTCTTCATCCTTGGGCTCTTTTAGCATAAGCGTGTCACAGACATCTTATTACCCCTCCTTGGAACCATCTTTAATTGTGAAAAAAGGCCTCCATTCATAAAATCCGCGTGGGTGACGACGGAAATGGCACATACAGTATATCAAACGAATTTTATTGTTTTTTGCATGTCTGTTGATTGACGCTTTTAATACACCCTGTAACCTGTTAACATGATAAGCTGTCCACTGTAGTCACCGCTCTCCGCGAAAGGGTTAAGAGTGCATTTTACCCTTCTGCGATCATTTCCACCCAATAAATCCAATCTCGTCACACATCAGCCTCAGTCTGACCAGGGTTTCAACCTAATTAAACAATTAATGGCTGACCATTAACATTATTGGCTTGTCAATTTCCCAGAGCGTTTTCACGGCGAGAATGTGAAGTGATCGCAAGCTGCTGATTTGTTTGTCGTGAATTTGCACCCGCTCGCCCATGTTAAAAGGGTCCGCTATAAATGTGCACACAAGAGTTATTGATCCATTATTTTCTGCACACTTGTTTACAATTCTATGGATTAGCACTCCTTTGCTGTCGTTCCCCAGTGTGCTTACAAGTCTTACAAGTTTGGATGTTCACTTATGGTATGAATTGACCAAGCTCTGGTATGGGTTGCAGCTGTAAAATAAATGTCGTGATTCTGTGTAACAACTGCAGATGAGTTTCGATACCCATTGTTGCAATAGAACAGAGTAATGCTGCCTGGAGGAATTGCGTCACAGCACAGATGCCGTGCAGCTGACTCTGTTTTATTATTTTTTTTTGTTTTTTTTCCCAGCCAACCCATTTTGGCTTTGATGTTACAGCGGGTTCTCAGTTTACAATGATATTCCATCTCTATGCAAGAACATTCATGGATCTCTAAGTGGAGACTTGTCGTAGATTATAATTTATCTTGTGTCTCTCCTGCAAATCAATTTTGTCATGTGTGTTGTTCAAAAAACAACAAACGTTTGAAATTGTGAATTGTGAATCACACAATTTCTGTCTCTGATTGGTTTGGAGTGGTGTCTGAAGATACGAGTGACCCGAGTGCTGAGTATTAAGTATTGATGGTGGTAACACATTACGAAGTAGCCTAATGCATTACTCAATAATGATTGCTTTTTAAAGTAACTAATAATGTAAGTATATGGAACACAGTATAGGTGATCGTCAAAAAATTTGAATATCATGAAAAAAGTAGATTTATTTCAGGAATACCATTCAAAAGGTGTAACATGTGTAATGCATTACATTCATTCCACAGAGACAGTTACATTTCAAGTGTTAATTCATTTTAATTTGGATGAATATATCTGAAAACGAATGAAAAACCCAAATTCACTATATCAGAAAATTAGAATAATACTTCAGACTATACAAAGAAATGAACATGTAGAGCACTCAATACATAGCTGGAGCTCCTTTTGCCTGAATTACTGCAGCCATAGGACGTGGCGTGTGTGTTATGAGAGCACAGGTTGCTCTGATAGTGGTCTTCAGCTCTTCTGCATTGCTGGGTCTGGCGTATCACATCTTCCTTTTCAGAATACCCCTTAGATTTTCTATGGGGTTAAACTCAGGTGAGTTTGCTGTCAAGTCCATCCATCCATTTTCTAATTTGCTTCGCCCCACAAGGCTCGCGGTTGTGCTGTAGGCTATCCCAGCTGTCTTCGGGCAGTCGGCGGGGTACACCCTGAACTGTTTGCCAGCCAATCGCAGGGCACACATAGACAAACAACCATCCGTGCTCACACTCACACCTCTGGACAATTTTAAGTGTTCCATTCACCTGTCATGCATGACATTAACCTGCCATAACAATAAAATGTGTGTTTAAAAAAGATAACTAACTAAAACTTTCTATAATTACAGTATACTAGTATACTAATAGTATAGTATAGAGTATATTAATATACGGTATTATTACATGATACTGTGACTTTGTATTTCTTATCTTGCATTAGACAAATGCTCCATATATAAAAAAAAATAAAATACAGTACTTAAATTCAAGTTTAAAAAAAAACCATGAACAATACTACAGTCTCAAACTGCTCTTTTTATCTATTTATTTTTATTTTTTTTATTTTATTTTTTTACGAAATGCACTAGGGAGTGGCACCCAAATTTCGTTGTAAGCTTATACAATGACAATAAAGGCGATTCTGATTCTGATTCTAAAAAGGTAACTACAGTAATCCAAACCAAGTGAATTCGAAAAACAAAAGTAAAAAAAAAAAAAACCTTTAAAAAAATCCCAAACTATTGTAACGCACCTTGGAACACACTTTAGTCTATCACTGTGCTAGCATAGGTTTGTGACAAAGTCATAATTACTGTACAGTAAATATTTGTGTGAAAGCTCTCCTGGGTCATAAATAGAAAATAATCAAACCAAAGAAAACTAATTATTTCAAATTTACATCCTACCATGCAAGCTGATTTCATACCCCTTGCATCCTGCCAGTGCACTTGCCTTGCATCGTCTGCAAACCGAGAGCAGAATCACAAATGGAATGTCCGAAGGTCTCCCCTGAGCACACTAAAGTGCTCTAATGCTCTTGCTACACAGTACACACCCGATCCAATTAGGACACTGTAATGGGATTGCAGTGCCGGGTCAAGACGTGAGCTCATTTCTCCCGTTGAATGCCACCGCCGCTGCTTGGCATCACGGCTAATCCTCCAATTCGCTGCCCGTATCTCTCACTGTCTCCAACGACTACTGCGACATGTTTTTAAACATATTTCATACTGTAATGACTCATCTGGCCATCACATGGTGGCCATTTTTTGGAAATGAAGTTCTGTTGGGCTTCAACGCCTCCAAGGGGCACGCTCCTATCCATCAGCATTTCCATTTCTTTCATGATTTGCAAATGTTTTGAGTTGCAAGCATGGTTATGGAATAAATCATTTTGTATCTTAAGGCACCACTGTACATGTAATTTAATATTTTGAAACTGCGTATACTGTACACTTTCAGGACTGAATTATTCAAAAGAAAAACACTTTTGACCCAAATTGGGTCAAAAAAGAACTGACATGATGTTTTTTTTTTTAGGTTATTTATTTAACAACAAAAGGGATAAACACATTTTGACCCAATTTGGGTTATTTCGGACCCATTCACAATTGAGGATTGCATGGACAATTGTTTCAATAATTTTGGTGTCCAAATAAAAAAAAATGCTAAGAGGAAAAAAAAAAGTCTTAATATTTCCTCCCACACACCCGAGTCGAAATCGTTTCCCAGCATCCCCTCTCCTTTGGATAAATATTTTTATATTCACGCGTTACGCTGCAACAACCGCTGCTTTCTCATGCTCATCTTTACCCTCGTTGAGCGCACACACGTGCCAGGCTTAGATAAGCTCCTGACACTTTTGTAAACATGCACACTGCCCCAATCGCTCCCTGCAAGGCGGAAGAGGGCATAACTCGCGGGGTTTTGAGCTTGAGGGCGCATTACCGCATCCTCTCACCATTCGTGCAATGGCGGTGTCCCGGAGGAAGTGAAGCACATGGCTTGACATGGGTACATCTGCTACATTAGCTTGGCAATAGGAGAAAGTGGACAGCATCAAGTAAGCATGGCTGACGTTAATTAATCACAGATCAATATATTGAACCCACACTTAAGAGCGCTGCGTTTGAACTTAATTCCAGCCTGTGTGTGTGTGTGTGTTTTTCTTTTAATTTAAAATCCAAATCCATTAACCCTGCTTTTAGTTCACATTTGTCTTGTCTTGTCTGTCTCTTTTTTTCCGCATATTTATTTTTAATCCGTGGTCTCAGCCGACACCCCTCCAGGCTGCGGGCTGCTTGATGCTGATGTGTTGCGGCACCCGGTTGGCATGCAGAATAATTAAGTAGAAAAGAGCGTGTTCATTTTTTTTAAGTACCTCTTCACCTCTTCTGTAAAATGATTTTATGCTAATGTGTGATCCCATGCTTGTTTTTGGACTTCTATGATCCACATGACCTCACTTCAAGGATCGATGATCATCAGTCTTCTAATCCGCTTGTCCTCATTTAAGGTCACGTGGCAATTGGAATCCAGCCTGGCTGTTTTTTGGCGAGAGAAGTGGGGAACCTGGACTGGGCGTCATATTTCATGGGGATTAATGTTATCAATCGACATTAGTTTACATCTATCTATATCCATCTCTATCCACAGACTATCCACTGACATCTACATTATGCTATACATTCATCCCGCTTGTCGCAGCTGGCTTTAGGTTAGAGAAGCGGGATCAACACTGGACTGATAACCATTCAATCACAGGGCTCATACATCCCATTTCTTTCTTTCTTTTTTTATTTTTTTATTTTTTGAATGGCACTTGCACTCTGTCTACAAGTGAAGTGGACAGTTTTGCGAATTATTTGTTGGAAGAAATCCTTTTCTTGTGTCCCGTTGCATGATGAGATTTTTGAGGAGGAATTTTCCCACAGACACACTCCAACAACCTGTTTTAAAAAAAAAAAAAAAAAAAAAAAAACTCCCCGAGGAATAAAAGAGTCCATTCCGCTTCACCTGTAAGGACTTTGTTTTTCTGAACCAATTTTCATTTTATGCTAATTCCCATCGCGCGTGTGTTGTTTTTCTTCTCCCCCGAGGCGCTTTTATAATCCAAATTAACTCACGTCACGGCTCAGTGACTACAGCAAAAAGAATAGACATGATCCCAATGCTAAATCGGACAATTCCAGCCTGCAGTGCTCTTTCTTTGAGTACTCCACCAGCCATTTCCTCCTGACTAGCCACCTAAACGGCTTCCAGAAATGAGTGCCACGTTTATTATTTTACGATAGCCTCTAATGGTCTTTGTATTATTCATCACTAGTCATATGCGGACAGCAGCAGGGCTCCCTTCTGATGGCAGGATGCATGCGTTTTCCTCTGGTGGCGGAGGATGGCTCACTACACTGTCACAGGATCTCTACTACACCATGACATCTCACGTTAGAGCAATTGGCACTTTTTGCAGTCTCGATCGTCCGCATTAGTTACTGCTGCTGGGCTTATTAAATGAACGGTAGGCACATATTGCTTTTCTGAAAGGATTTAGAATGAAATTACATTCAGTACAATTTTGCAACTAGATACTAGACCAGGGGTCGGCAACACGCGGCTCCAGAGCCGCATGCCGATCCTTAGCGACATCTAGTGGCTCCGTGGAGCTTTATAAAAAAAAATGTTTGAAAATGGTTAAAGATTTTGATCGTAGGCTAATATAGCTCAAATTGATATAGAATAATGTTGTAGCTCAGAAAAAGGAGAGATGTGGTGTTGGTTTTTAAAAACGTACACTTTATTTATGCTTTTAACAGTCTCGACAAACACAGACACGTCTGCG
>CM031707.1:1780000-1860000 GCA_018466805.1 Hippocampus abdominalis | reverse complement strand
AGATTTGGGAATGTGGGAGGAACTCGGGAAAACCAGGAGAAAAAAACCGTACACAAGCAGAACTGAAATTGCAAATCCAGGACTTTTGATTGTGAGGCAGACATGCTAAGCGCTACGCTATCGTCCTAACTAAGGTTGACACAGTAGCGCAGTGCTCCCCGAAATACGTCTTGTAATGTAAACACGATAACACCGAAGTTATGATCCGGCGTTAGCATCATTGCTACATGCAAATGCGACTCGATTGATTGCTGCATTCATCCGGTGGCTGCCGGCTAGTTACTAGCCGGCTAAACTTTTACGTGGGCAGGCTGTGCAAACTCTGCTCGCATGTTTATGCTTTCCACTTGATCCCTTTATCAATCAAAAACTTCAACAGGTTTCTGGTTTACTTTCAACCCCTCAAAATGTTCAGTGGGAATTGGCCAAGACATCGATATACATCCTATGCAAAATTTCAGCTTCGTGGAGTTATTTTTCACTGTTTTGTCTGTGGTGTCCATTTGTCCAACAGTCCAAAATCGTCCAAAGTGTCTGAAATGTCCAATTTTGGGATAATTACTGCATGGGGGTTAAAATTGTGTGACATTTTTTTTTTTTTTTATGTGAACAACAGATGGCTGAATTGTTACACAAAAAAAATACAACAAACAAATCAAAAACAAAACTAAACCTGAAGGAAGCATGCATTCGTGCTAAACAATACACAACCACCTGCATAAAGAATTCCTTTGTTTCGATGCACTAAAGTGCTCGGTGAAAAAAAATAAAAGCGACTTAACCTTCTCAAATGCGTTCCGAGTGATGCATCGTGTAAACTGGTTGTTTTTCCTGCGACTCTGTTGTTTGTGCAAAGAGCAGAATTAGTCTGTGCGGTTCGAAGAAGAGATGGAGTTTGATGGGCCTGACCTTTCATTTGCGTGCGCCTCCATGCACGGCGCAGCGGCCCGAGAACACTTGTCGACGCCGCGCGCACAAACAATATGTCGGCGTGGGCACTGCCGTCGTTCAAGGCGAGTAAGAAGGAGCGAGAAGAAAAAAATGGAGTCCGGGAAGACAGGCAGGTCATTGGTGCTCGTCCACCGTGAGCGGCAGGTAAAACCTGTTGGACAGAGTTTTGAATGCGCGCAGTACGCGAGCAGACAAGCGGGGAGAGGAACAGCGGCCGAAGCGAAATGTCAACATGATAAAGTCAACCTTTTCCAAGCCATCGGTGAGCAGAATTCATCATTCGTCATATCAAATTGTTTCGGAAGAATTAATTGACGCAGGTTTGTCATTTATTCCCACCGCGGGGTCTATAAATCCTGAGCTCGCGGCCTAATATATTCGCTGAGCCGTGTTCGCGTGAGACGCCTGCAAGGGGGCTGTGTGGGGGTGGAGGTCTGTAGGCGCTTTTTATCGGCAGTGAGGATGCCGCTTGTTAAACAAGGCTCATCAAAGCTCCGCGGGCGCCGGGCTCATGCGAAAGAGAGATCAATGTGTCCGACCTGTGTCAAGTCTTTGATAGATGAAGCGGGAGAGAGGGAGGAGCCGTCAGCATATCCCTGCGAGAGCGCGGCCCCGCGGCTGCCACTCACACAGGCCGGATGCGCCGCGCCGCGCCGCGCCGGGCTCGGCGGAGCTGTCAGCCATCGGGACTGCCTCCAACACCTCGAGAATTGACAAAGACGCTGATGACTCTGTTCAAACGCCGCATCCTTGCTGATTGTTTTCAGTCACAAGTCAAAGGTCACGGCGTGGACGCAGCCAAATCCCGCCGGGGCACTTGTTCGTGTTCAGAATAATAAAGTTACAGTATGTTCAAACATTTTGCATCTTACTGAATGCGAAATGACTTTGCACATAAATCGACCGGTAGCCTTTCATTGATTTTCTGTGATGCAATGTACCGTCCGAAGCACGTTGAAGATTTCAAAGTAGCTTTGTCTTAATTGCTTCCTGAGCGGTGGAGCTCCCCTCATTGGTTGACGGTGCCGATGTTCGTAACGCTGCGCAGCAGAGGGCAAAGTTGGATGCTTTTCACTGAGACAAAGGTAACCTTATCACATGACTGTTAACCCTCATGCAGTATTTTTAAGCGGCTGCGTGAAGGGTATTACGTCCCAAAAATGTCCCTCTTCCAATGTGCAACAACTTTTTTCACTTTTAATTTTTTTGCACTTTCAACCCCTCAAAATATTCAGTGGGGGGAATTGGCCAAGACATAGATATACATCCTATGCAAAATGTCAGCTTCGTGGAGTTATTTGTCACTGTTTTGTCTGTGGTGTCCATTTGTCCAACAGTCCAAAATCGTCCAAGGCGTCCGAAATGTCCAATATTGGGATAATTACTGCATGGGGGTTAATAAAATGACACCCTGGACTGGTTGCCAGCCAATCGCAGGGCACACACAGACGAGCAACCATTGGCACTCACGCTCACAACTCGGGACAATTTCGAATGTTCCATTAACCTGCCATGCATGTTTTTTTGCAATGTGGGAGGAAACCGGAGTACCCGGAGGAAACCCACGTGGGCACAGGGAGAAACGCGAAAACAGGAAAGCCGGAGCCGAAATCGAGCATTGCACCTCTGCGCTGTGAGGCGGACGTGCTAACCCGTTTGCTCACCGTGCCGCCCGCAATTTTGACTCATTGAAAAAAAAAAAAAAATCTGAAAAAAAAAGCCTATTTTTGGCCTGATCAGAGTTGTATTGGAGAAAAAACGTGATTTGCGTTCATGACGAATTTGACACGTTTTGCCGGCATGGTGGCAACCGCCATTTCAGCAGGGTCATTCATCCGACTCCTCTCGTTGCCCAAAAACAAGCCTCGGCCGAGATGCTCCGCCGGTTCATTGTGTCTTTTGAATAGATGACAAGATAAAGGCAAAGCGACGAAAGCTCCAGGAAGCGATGTCCCGAGCGATAAGACGCGGAGCTCCATCGTTTGCGGCCATCTTTACAAACGACTGACTTTGTTTTGTTTTTTTGGCCACCTGCTCCCTTCCCGTAGCGCGCCTCTTATCTACCGGCGATAATTAAAGTCACAAAGGAGTATTTTATGCTGGATAAATAAAGCTATTCAAAATGGAATGAAAGATTTTATCACATCAAGCTGAAATAATTCAAATTCTGTGGGGAATTGCAATCGCATTTATCAGGCTCCGCTCGCAGCTTCTCTCGGGCTGAATTAGAATGAGACCTGAGTCCTGACATGTGAATATGACAAAAACAAAACATCCACGTTTTCTGTATGGAGTGAGCGATGCGACTGCCGCAGAGAGAGAGAGAGATAGAGAGAGAGAGAGAGAGAGCGCCACGTTTTCCAAGCGTTTTCTTCTACTTCAAGGAACCTTTTTGTCCACAGCACACGGATTGATTTTGGTGCGGCGAGATTCAGCAGATGGAAAAGGCAAAAAGCAACAAGCTGGGTGGGAGCGCTTTTCATCCAACACGCACGCCTTCCGCAAAAATCGGAACCTCGTGATCTCATTACTCGTACCGGGTCATGGCAACCCCAACGCTCGGTTTGAACCTGCCCCATGACTTTTAACGCGAGGCTGTCGCGACCGTGAGCGGTCCCGTCCGTCTAAAACACAAAATGGAAGAACGCCTGGCAGGCGGTGGGTTCATCGATGACACGTCCCTCCTCCACTATTTCAGCGAGGCAAACAATTGTATTTGTTGAAAGGAAGCCGTGGACGCGTTCATTCCTCTTGGTTTCGAATTATCATGCCGTGCAGACGCTAGACGGAGCGTCCGTCCCAAATATAAAATGGCTACAACGTAAAAGTGTAGCCCTTTTATTCTGGCGCTGCCCGTTCCATAATCAGCGGCGGCGGCGGCGGGGCGCGGAAATTTATGGCCTACTTGGAGACGCAGCCTCATATCAAATAGGATGTCCACTTCCTTTTCCCGGTTGCAGTCTTCTCCCTCCTGACGGCAATCTGCACGGTCTTTGTCTTTCCTCAACACTAACAGCGTGATTAAAAACTCATTTCGACGGTAATTCCATCGTTAAGCACCTTTCCTTGTCCCGAGTTAGAGTCTCATAATCCTCCGAGTGACGTACGCCTCCGCTTCGCCGAGGCCATTCCAACCTGCCAGCGCAACAAATGTTTTAATTAGAGGAGGGAAAAGTGAGCTGGGGTAGTTAGACATGCTTAATTGAGGCTGAGAGACGAGCCCGTCAATGCCAGCCCAAAACAAACAGACGGAGCTTTGTTTGATGCAATGGGGAAGAGAGAGATAGCTGAGATTTCCTTCGACAAAGAGCTCGCGGGGGGGGGGGGGGGGGGGGGGGGGGGGGGGAGTCCTACCATTAGCGACATCAAATAAGGTGCAGCACTGAAGCATTCAATACAAAAGAAAAACAGTTGGAGCGCAAGCAATATAGGCTTGTTTACAACGTCATGTACGATGTCTGCCTTCAGCTTGTGCGTCGACCTTCAACCTTCAACTTCTTCTGATGCGGTTCGGGGACGAACCAAACGGTGTTGAGATCCAGATAAAATGTATAACAAAAACATTTATTGAGAGAAAAAAAACGAAGGACTGGCAAAGTACAAACTGACCTAGCTGGCGACAGCGAGCCAGGTAGGCTTTGATAAGGAGCTGCAAGATCTCCACTTGCGGATGAATGTCGAGTTGGCCTCTGCAAAGACCGCCTTCCACGCCTGAACGAGCGTGTCAACTGATAATGACAAAGGCTCAGATGAGCTTGTCGTCTTCAGTCGACACTAAATGGCAGTGCGAAGCAAAATGGCCGCCCCGCGAGATGGACCACAACGGGTGGCCATTTCTGCTGGAATCGTATTCCCCAAAGGCAAAATCAATCATAATAGCCCGTCTAGACGTATGTATGTTGTTTGGAGTATCGGTAGCGGTACGGAGCAGCAAAGAGTCCCGGATACGGATTGCCTTTTTGGAATGCGCCCTGAATGAGCCGCAAGGTACCAGCAGAGGACATTAAGATTTCCAGGTAGGACTTTCCGATCATTTGAGTTGAAAAGGAGAGCATCATTGCAAGGGAAATCAGCCAGGCTCAAATGAAAACGAAGGGCGCTGCGGAAGCTTTATCGATTGCTCTCCGTATTTGTCTCGGGCTATGTTGCAACAAGTCTCTCCTGCGTAACACCAGCGCGGTTGACATGGAAATGAAAGACATCATCCTGTATTTACATCCTGTATTTACTCCCACCGAGTAGCCTTGCTTTCAAGGTCAATATTAGAATCCTCCTCCCCACTCAATGTGCACAAGAGAAACAACGGTAGCGCCGTCTCCCTTCGTGTGTTGTTATGACGGATTGATTGGGGAAAAAAAAGCAGAAGGTGTCATCACTCACCGCGCGATATGATCAGAGTGAACATGAATATGTTTTGGTTCAATGACATATCGATGAAATCTCAGCGAGCCTGAGGCGGCGACGTGGTTGTCATCAGTCGATAGTGTTTTGTTTAGTCATGAAGCAAACGTCCGTGGTCAGCCATTAATTACGATGTGGACGTTAGATAGGCATGACAATCACGACACGGACGGCTCCGAAGCTAACAGCAACGATGGATGTCAGACATGAACAATGTGAGGGAAGCTGTGGAAGTCAGAGACGTGGATGTTGAGTCAGTAGCCCTTGGATGGATTTTCTTTCTTTTTCTTGGCGCATCTTTTATTTCTGTATGAACGCGATTATTGCACCACTTGGGACCTGCCCGCATTCAAGTCTTGGAACTGCCTAAGAGTTCAGATTTTGCAGTTTTGTGCTCGAGCGTCCGTCACCTTTTGTGGTTCTGCCAACATCGTGTTCAGATTGCACAGCTTTTTTGAAGTGGAGTTGGCCATTCCCCATCAACCCTGTTGACGCAGTCCTTGACCACCTTTCCCGTCTGGGGCGTCTCCAATGTGGAGGTACTCATATGACTCGATCCTGCAAAGGCCACAAACCATTTCAGCCCAAAATGAATACACTCGCCGTAAAGCGTCTATCTGGCCGTCGGTCAGAGCATCCGGCCGTCTGTGTAATGAAATTTTACATGAAAGGAGAATGCAATCAGCTTCGTTACATGACCCCTCTAGTCATTCATCAAATTACATGTAGCTTTTGGTTTGGAGTGTGGAGGCTGAGGCCCCGAATGCCTCGGAATATAATTGCCCGTAATAGCCTCACCACCCGTTCCGTTCCAAACGACGCAAACGTGCGAGGGGGGCATACACAAGATGATTGCCTTGAATAACGATGTGACGGATGGACGGTCAAAAAATGCTTCTGCTGCGTCGAGGCTCCATCCATCAGCACAAATGCTGAGTTAGGGTGTTTCCATCCTGAAAACAAAGCGCCTGCCAACCCGCAGAGAAGGAAGAAGAACAACAAGAAAAAAAACAACTCTCCATCACTGATAATGATCCACAGCTATTCAGGGAGGCAGGAAGCAGACACGTCGCTTCCACAGTCGGAGAATGAATTTCCTTAAAGCTTCAGAGAGTCATTCGCAGGCCGGGCACCGGTCCGCGAGGCAAATGTGTGTGCGTCGCGCTACGCAACAAGAGAGGGCGGAAGGCTAATTTCAAATCATTTGATGCTTTGCGAACTTGGTGCGTTTGCCCCAGGTTGAATCTCATCCACCCGTAAATGGTGATTATGAACATGAAGGTTTTCTTCACAGTGTGGAGATTGCTCAAAAGGAAAAGTGCACCGTTCTCCCTGGCCCCAATGTAGAGTCACCGATCCCAATGGAATGATCGACACGTTAAGCAATCACGTATTCCCCAGTCGACCGAAACGTCACGACTCGGCATTCCCTAAATGACGTTGGCCACGACAAAGAGCACCTACGCAAGATGTTCATATGTCTTTGCTCGCTGGGAGCTCCCAGGAAAGAGCCTTTGCTGAGTCGCTGTCAGTGAGACAATCAACGGCGGGCCATTGGACCATTAGTCTTGCCCGTTAGGCCCGTTAGGAGTGTGGCCACACGTCGACAGTCACAGCCTGCGGCGTTTGACCCGGGGCACCTCTTCGCAAACAGTGACAGGCCTGACACTTTGTGACCTTTCACATGCCCACCTGGGACTCACACATTCCCCACGTGTGCTGTTTGATCTGCAATGGACACTGCCCATACCGAGAACTGAAGTGTTCACCTAAGGCTAGAAAGGCAGAAAAAAAAATGGATGACACGTACTCAATACAGGGTCCACAAGGCCCACTGGCTGGCCCGCCTCCTGCTGGGTTAAGATGGACCCGAAATGGGAACGAGGAAACTCAGCGTCATCAAACTTTTCATGCACTGCTGTCCGTTCTTCTGATTTCAAATATTGATTCGGTACGCTCTGACTTGCGTCATTCCCCTCCCCCCCTTAATTTCTTTATCTCTAAAATTAGGAATTACAGTCATAGCCTTGTTTGACTTTCAAAATAGACAGACCTGAAAACCTGGACTCACCCCCACTCACCCATTTTTAATATGCCTATGTTTATATTTTATAATTGATATTTATTTCTATACTTTTTGTTCTTCTACTTCTCCCTTTCCTAATTTTGCTGCAGTAAATTGGGAATGTCTCCATTGTGAGACAAATAAAGGTTTTCTTATCTTAAAAGATTGGATTTCTGCCAGATGAACAGCAAAGGGATTTGAGGTCTACTAACACAGAAGATGTTCATGATTTATTTTTAAAAACAGAATTCAACTTGATTGCATTTCGTGGGTGGCTGTCTGAAAGCACAGCAGATTTAAATTCATGTCGCAGGAAATCGGACTGTTCATGTCACTAAAGCTTCTGGCAGGCGCAACAATTTGCAGAGCGGACAGGATGCGCCATGCCACGCGGCGTGAACATCGTCAGAGCTGGCCGCCATGCCCAGGGGGAAGCAGTTGTTTGGATGGTGGCCATCCGTGTTTACCCTGCTGCCCGAAAGGAAACCCCATCCTTTGCCAGCAGGCGCCTGCTGGGCCACATTATGCACTCAGACAGATGCCCTCAGTGCAAAAGCGCTCCCTGCGGCGCGGACAAAAACAGCTCCGGTTTCCTTGCGTGCTTCGTATTAGGGCTGGGGCAACTGGCCAATCTTCAATGTGACACTTTGTCGAGTGTCAATACACCAACAAACGGAAAGACTGTTGTGTCTTTGATCCGTCTGTTTACTTATTTCCATTATGAGCCTCGTCATAAAACTGCGGAACTCCAGTTGAGCCCCTCCCTCCCCCAGAATTTTATTTGCCAGTATAAAATATATTTAAGAATGATATTCTATGTCTAGCCCCTCTTAAACCTCGGGAGAAATAAAACAATCCTGGAGCCGTCCCCGAATGGAATGCTGAGTGTGCCCTAAAATATTGCTGTCAAACCGGTAGCTATCTTCAACCTCCCTCCGGGAATCTTTTGTTCAGATCTGGCGCCAACTGGGCCTGTTGCCTACTGCGTTACCTCACAGTAACCTCTGTTTGACAGCGCTGATGGGAAAATGAAGCTTCATAGTTGCATCATGAAGCAGTTGTATTTTTGACTCCTACGAAGAGCACTCTCTGTTCAACGTTGGGCTGAAATCCCTTTCTTAAAACCCTTTCTTTCAACCACAGTAGCTTCCAGAGGAGTCCAAAAATATAGATACCACTGGTTCATGAAGCAAATTTGAAGCTTCTTCTCCCCATCAAGATTTTGCAGGTACCATGCCAGCTCAGCAGACAGTGTGTGTTGTGGGTTGCTCTTCTCACTCTGATACATGTTGCTGTCAGATGGCATTTTTAAGGTCATTACACCTACCAATTGGAGCCAGGTGTTATTATTTCCTTACATTTGTGGTGAGCTGCTTATTATTAATATTCTGTATTTATTCTTAAGTGGAGGCAACTATTTCAGAGAAGAATATGCGTGCCGGAGTCGATCCCTGACGTCTTTGGGCGGTGGGCGAGGGACACCCCGAACTGGTTGCCAGCCAATCGCAAGGCCACACAATCACAGCTACGGACAATGCGGAGTGTTCCTGTAGCCTGCCACGCATGTTTTGGCAACGTGGGAGGAAAGCGGAGTACCCGGAGAAAACCCACACAGGCCCGGGGAGAACACGCAAACTCCACACAGGGAGGCCAGAGCCGGAATCCGACCCCGCACCTCGCACTGGGACGTGCTAGCCGGTCGTCCATGGTGCCGTGGACTGTTTTTACTGTCTGATTTATGTATTTCCTGTGAATACTGCATGGCTCATACATATTACCCTAGTTTCAGAACTTTGAGTTAACTAATGTCTGAATTTCATTTTAATTATGGCTCAAAAGTCTCTCAACATATTCTGAAAAGAGCACAGTGCTTCAGATTTCCCAAGCCTCTCCCAAGTTTGAAGATGGTTGTGGATCATTACTTTAGTTTTGGAGTTTGCAACACTCTGTTCCACCCACTCTCTGCTTCCCCCGGCCGCAAACCATTAAAAAAAACACACACACACATTCAAGCATTTAGCAGCAAGGAGTCACCATGGTGTTAATCAGATGCGATTGCCTTCTGTCGCCTGGTATGAACATATCTTTTTAAACACCGACAGCATCAAGCTTTTCTTTCTTTCTTTTTTTTTTTTTAACGCTAGCTCCTCCATGGCTTGTTTCTTCCAATGATTAAAAAACAAAAACAAAACTACGATTCCGTTGCGTCGCTTCTGTGGAGCTGCAATGATCCCAAAAGCCCATTTTCTCTCCCACTTCTCCTCACCAAGATCCAAAATTGTTGCCTTGCATCATTTTTAACAAGTACAGTGCAGAGAATCTCTGTTCTCGATCGCAGCTCTTCTTCTGGTAGATCTTCACATGCTGTTGATTGCACTCAATGAAGCCGCGTACATTCAAACCTGGCGAAGACGCTGTCGAAGATGATGAAACAAAGCGTTCAAAAGGGATTGCGTACATTTGTTGCCACTTGCAAATCATCTGACGGTGTCCCGACCTTGAACTCTCCCTTTCCTTTTATCTGAAGAGCTGAGGTACCCCCCCCCCCCCACAAACCCCTCCACAAAGGAAATGCAGGACCACTGATCAATATGTAAACACATCTCGGTGACACAAGTTCCCTTCTTTTATTCCCAACTGACATGAATATTGAAAAGCCTTTTTCAGAAGATCCTGTTCTGAGGGCCGAATAAATGAATGACCAGCAGCCGCATTTGAATCGATCTGTCATCTGAAGGACTCTGAATAGGCTTTGTTTTTTTAAAAATAATTTTTTTGATGTTTTTACCGCATCCGTGACAGCGTTCCACCTTAACCTGAATTTAGAATAGAATACGAGCCCAAATTCTTCTTTGTTATGGAAAAGCCTGTTTTAAAATCGAGCGCCTGTACTGTTTGTACAGTCAAAAGTGTGTTTTATCGGATGTGGCAGCTGTCAGTGGAAGGAAGACGACATATCATCCCCTCCAGGGGCCCCGGGGTCCTTTCTTGTAAAACAAACAAAAGTTATTTTACATGAGTTTACCTTGGATGTCAGATCTTGCATTTGCCGCTTCATGGAACATTCAGTCCTTTTCTCGCTTTCTCTTTCTCCACCTTTGCTGGTTATTAACCAGTGAGTCATTCTGTGCTGCTGACAAATAACTGAGATCCTCCTCATTGCAATGAAGGCTTTGTTTGAGTTACAGGAGCCCAGAGACATTTTTGAAGACAGATTGTGGTCGACTTCTAGCCCGGCGTTGTTCTACAGGCAACGCCAAACGGCAGAGCTGGCGGCTCCAGGACGGTGAAAGTGGACAGGAGAAGCACTGGTGACCGGAGTTGTTCGTAAAATGGAGTTTGATTGATTGAGCGATGGGGCGGCCAAGGCACCGTTGAGTTGGGTGTCCGGATCATTGGGAAGCGCCGCCCCTGACCGGCTTGACATTCACACCGGTGAGGATGAAAACGGCCGCGAGTTGATCATTGGCCTTCCCGGCCAGCTTCCTCTGTCGGCCTTTGCTACACCGGGCAGAACTCCGCTCGCTATACTCAGCCGGCCACGGTCATCCAGACAACTTCCAAGCCGTGGGTGTTGGCGGTGTTGTCCTCTGCGGCCACCGGCCGACCGCCATGACTAAAGAACAGGTGACGGTGGTGTCACGCTGTCAGGTAAATACGGACATCGCGGCCTAGCCCTCGTCGAGTCCGACGAGTGTTTTTTTACAGCTCAGGAGACGGTTCTGTGCTTTGGGTCGCTGGACTCGCCAACAATAGCGGATGCCCCGAAGTTCGAGTCCTAGGCTCAAAGCACCGACCTGATTTCCTCTGGACCACCGACACATGGCTGACCTGAATGGGATACGGCCGAGTTCTTTTTTCTGGCTTGCCTGAGTTTCCTGGTTTTTCCTGCGGCTCGCCGTGTCATATGCAGACGGAAACCCTGCTCTTGTCTCTGCGGTAGCCTCGGTGTTACCGGTGAGGGGAACAAGCACATGGCTTCGTGCGTGGCTTTCGCAACGTGTAAATAATGCACCGGGCTGAAGTGAGCTGATTTGCTGCCGACCTCAACTCACGCGGCCACTCAATTTCCTGGCCACCCTTCTGAGATATTTCATCTCCACATCCCACTTCGTCAACCGAGAACGAATGGCTTCTGCGACCGATTGCGCATCTCCTTTGTCAAGAGGAGAGAAAGGGACAAAGCGCTCTCACGTATTTTGGCAGCGTTTGTTGTACCGGGAAAGCAGACAGATGTTGCTCACGTCCGCAGTGTCATCTACAAGAGATTTCTTGCACCAGTTCCTCGCTCTCAGCCCCACTAGATGCGACCAGCTCACCTTGGGTTTTGCGTTCGGTGTACTTTGCATTTTTTTGGTGCCGTTGGTTTTGAAGTGTGGTATTCAACGAGGATTTCCTGGAAATGAAAATGAGACAAAGCGTCACGGTGGTCGACCGGTTCGCACGTCCACCTCAGAGTGCCCAAAGACAGCCGATTGGAAAATGGCTGAAAATGAGAGAAGGACCCTTTTGCCGCCGCCGTTGCCGCACCGAAAAAGATGAATGATGACGTCGATGTCATGCTCGGTGTTTGGGGGATTTGGGTTTGATTAAATTTTATTTTTTCATGTTCTCCTTATGTCCCTGTTTTTTTTCCTCCAAGTCTGTCTCGTGACAGGATTGTGTCCAGCTGCGCTCCCTCGTGTTGACCAATCAGTTCCCGCGTGTCTCATCATCCTGGTTCTCCTCGTCGTCTCGTCAGCTGCTTGCGTTTTCTGGTTTCTTTCCATCCTGTCGGCTCATTGCCGGTTTCCATTGCTTTCTCCGTCTTTGTCCAACTCAAGTCTTTTTCCGGTGTTTGTTTTGGTGCCGTGAACCTTGTTATTTGGACTTATGTTTATACAGTATTTTGTATTTCGTTCGCCGTCTTTGTTCTTCTGTAATCAAATGGATTTTGGAGTGCACGCCTGCCTCGCATCCCTGCAATTGGGTCCTCGCCCCCAGGCTAACCGTGACATAAATAGTAACCGTATGAGAATATATTTTATTAGTAACCCCCCTCCCGACTCTGGGAGGGGGTTACTAAGCAACATGTCCAGCACGTTGATCCAATTTTACAGAGAGTGCCATCGGCGCTCAGATTTTTTTTTTTGGGTAACTGAAATAATATGGGCTTTAATTTTCTTGGACTTTTTTGTTTGTTTTTTGAATCACCGTCATGTGCTTCGTGCCAACGTGCTTTTTGCATCAATTCCATGTGCCTGCTTTTCATGTACAGTCAAACCTCGGTTTTCGAACGTCTCGGTTCTCGTCCAATTCGGTTTTCGACCATTTGACTCCTCTCGCCTTCCTTACACGAGGAAGTGACGCTTCCTCGTGTTGCTTTCCATTGTGAGCAGACGTGTTCAGTCAACATTTTTCTTTTAAAAAGAGCGTGGTTTCGGTTTTTCCAACAATTTCGGTTTTCGAACAGCCTTCTGGAACAGATTATGGACGAAAACCGAGGTTTGACTGTAGGTGTATTTGTTCATTGGTTTCTAAATTCGAACTCCTGTTGCTTTCAAGCCCCATTTCAGGAGTTTCCGAACAATGGAAAAGATATTAAGTTCCCTGAGATTGGCCAATACACATTCGGAGAACGTCAATAAGTGTCTTTCGAGTGGCGATAGAATGCGGGTTACAATAAACAAAGGGCAGCAATCTAATGGTTCGCGTTCAGTTTCTGTTTGAAACTGCTTGAGGATGTGTCATATTTCCAGGAATACATTGGTTTGAATTCAGTCTGCAGGTCACAACGGGTGCTTCCATTTGCACCGTTAAACATGAAGTGACACATCATCCCACAGGGAGTCGGAAGCGAGAGAGATTGCGGACACGCTGCAATTGGGGATATTTCTTCTAACGAGGTCACCATCAAACCATGAACGAAAGAAACAAAAAAGGCGGGTTTTTCATTTCCATACGTGCCCCCCCCCACCCCCCCGTCGTCTGTAGCTCAGAGGTAAACTTTGCAGACGGCTCGGGTGTGTGGGCAGCAGCTTTGTTTACCGCGAGGCACGTTACCTGAGAGATGGTGCAAGATGTTATTTGATCGCAGCACATCTTGAGAACGCAGACCTCGTGCTCCCACGAGCCGCTACGATTCCATGATTAATATCAACGCATAAACTATGGATTTTTTCGACGGGGTGGGCCTCTCGTTCTCAAGTGCAACTGCGCTGCCTTCGGGTGGTTCCACATCAGCATCGATCTCGTGAAATTTCCAAGCGGCTCAATATGCTTGTGTGGCCCCTTTCTCTGCTTCTTTCTCCTCAGAGACGGATGCGTTACTCCGGAGAAAAGTGAGACTCTCTAATCTCTCCGCCTGTCTCTCTTCCAAAAGCTTTGTCACCCGTAGCCACAGACCCACAGTGGGTTTCCTGAGGGGGCAGTGCGACAGCATCATCGTGGACCGGGGAAGCGCGCTCACCCAAATTTCTTTTGGTCTCCCAATAATAGCGACTGTCCCGCGCAGTCAACGCCTAAAGAAAGCATACTGGACGCACCTTCAACCTTTCCGGACAGAGCCTGTGCAGGAGGTTCCATCTTTCAGGGAGCGCAACTGCAATACGTCTGTGCGCTTTTGAAAAACAGGTCCTCACCCAACATCGGTCAGAAGCTTACAACGATGGCCTCCCTCTCTTGGGAGTAGAGGTGAATCATTAATCAACCGACAGATGATTGAATTTACAATCTCATGATCAGGAAGCACGCTTATTATTGCCGTAAGTCACTGCCGATTAGCAAACTTTTGCATCGGGAAAGAGACGAGTCCTAATCGCATGACCTCTTGTGTCGTCGATTAGATGGGTTCCATCGGGACAGACAGGCGAAAGGGAGACATTAATTGCGCCATTCTCCCTGGAGATGACCCCATTCATAAAAGGTGATTTCAACCATGCCGTTATGGCTGCTCACGGACAGACTTTCATGTTGAGCAGAGGGCGGAAGTGGGGATGGAAAGGTATCGGCTGAACGCGGTCTCTGCTCGCTGAATCAGCCGAATTGAGGAATTCGCCTCTCGTCTTCTGCCTGCAAGATGAGAACTGACATCTGAACTTCCTTCCTGTCAAGTGGGTGTTGGATGTATCCATGTGACAGGTCCCGAGCTTCGCTTGGCACCCAAAGTACCCTCCCCTTTTCACACCGCAGAGGTCAGGGATTCATGTGTGTGTCTGTGTGCGTGTCGAAGAGGAAAGGAGCTGGAGTGAGTATCGGGAGAAGCTGTCTTCCCTTTCAGCCAAGCTGTTGTCGGGTCTTCTGGGGAAAAGAACTCTGACAGCATGTCCCCTACCTCCCCTTGCACTGATCCTGGCCTGATATCAGCTTTCACCCGTAGTACAAATGTGTGGAGTGAGTGTGAGTGCCCACTCAAGTGTAGCATTTCTGTCCTTTTCCTCCAAGTGTTTCTGTGAGAAGTGTGTGTGCGTGTGTGTGTGTGTATGTGTGTGTGTGCGCACGCACGCTTTCCTTCTCTCCTCTATATTGCTCACCTGTCGAATATTATCTGCAGTACATGTGCAGAAGACTGACTTGAGAATGAGTGCAGTCCTCAGTTAGAACACATGTGAGAGTTTCACAGTTTCTTCTCTCTAGTGAGTGACCACATTTGCTGCTTTTTTTTCCTGAAAGAGCAGAGAATCTAAAACTTCATCCGCCAAATAAGATAACTGGATCCACTCTGCCGTTGTTTATAGAAATGTAAATGACTGACATCAACTGGTTTCTTCTCGGACCTTTGGAGACATGCTATGGACTGTGGGGACAAATGATGCATCTGGTGTAAAAATACACAGGATTTGATGAAAGGAACATTATGCCTTGAGTCAAACGCGGTGGTGGTAGTGTGTGTGACGCTCTGGGGCAGCTTTGCTACTTCAGAACTTGGACTGCTTGCTGTGAGCAATGGAACAGTAAATTCTGATTTCTACCTGAAAATCAGGCAGGCAAACATACGATCATCAGTTCTTGCCCTCAAGCTTAAGCCCTTTTAGGATGGTCAACAGGATGATGAGTCCAAACATACCAGCATGTCCACGTCTGAAAAGTATCCAGATATGTAAATGTAAATATCTGGATATAAAAACGCTCATAATCACCTTTTGATGTCGACGCCACATGATTTCAGTCGACCGCGATAGATAAATTGGCCTCTGCGCTTCAATGCCTTTGGATGGGAGGCTGTTTGTCATCTTTTCAGAAAGATAATTGTTAGCTTGCTGATGACGGCAGCGCTCAACACTTCACCAGCCGCAGTTTCCCACGGCTCTATGACAAACATTCAAGATTTGTTGTGATGGCGTCAAGCGAGAACCACTTGCGCTGACATTGACACACCAGAGTGCTGAGACTGCGAGAGACCAAATTATTGGTACCCTTCCACTAGACAAAGAAGAACCAACAGTCGTTAAGTCACTTGTCAAAGAACTTGAAAGCCACTAGAATGGAGCTTTGCTTGCGAATAGAATCTCCTTTGCGCGTGTGACGGAAATACGTGACACATGACCAAGCCGGTAGCCCCCCTCTTGACCTGGAATAGATTGGCACATACCTGTTGTCACATAAGAGCCTCCTCGTGTTGGAGGCCCTGCCTACCTGCGCCATCCCGGGCTTCCGCATGACAGGCAGCAAAGCAGTCCTGACAGGGTCCCCGGCAGTGTCACGGGCTCACCGCAGAGAGCGGTACCTGTCTTCCTTCATTTCCTCTTTGCTGCTCTCCTGACCTGAACCAAACAGCGCCGACTCCCACACGTCTCCACCGTCCTCTCTGCTGAAGACCCGCAGACACTGCTCACACATCCAGCCATTCTGTAACGGCTGGATGCTCTCTCTCCTGTGCACGCGATGACGTAGCGAAGGAGGGAAGTGCTTTGATTGTCCTTGGTAAAAACACTTTTAGATATCGCCGATATGTTATAGTCCATTTATCCATTTTCTCCTCAGGAGGGTCGCCGGCGTGCCGGAGCCGATCCCAGCCGTCTTCGGGCAGTAGGCGGGGGACACCCACCTCAACTGGTGGCCAGCCAATAGCAGACCAGTATGTTATCGTCCATCCAATTATCAGGCTTGACCTCAAATGTTATTATGGCTCCCGCCATCTAAAAAGAGAGGCATTAGCATCACAGGTTGACAGACTATGTCTGCACATGAGTGAAAATCACTTAATTTAACAAGTGTTTCCACATGTAGTGTAATTGTCCAAGCTGCTGCCCTTCATGGTCCGATTACTGACCGGGGCCTCAAAACACACCCCTGGCTGGCGGTCGAAGGCTTGAAAAGTCGGTTTCTAATTCTGATTTTCAGTGTTTTATCCACAAGGTCGTCCTTCCTACTTCGTATGTTTTGTTTGTACAAGCAAGCAAAGACAACAAACACTGTTTGTTAGGCACAGCCACGTAAAGCAAAAATAAATGACGTCCCCGCAAGGTAAATACTGTCAGCTTTGCGCGCATTGCGCATTACGCTGTATGCGCATTAATATTTACTTGGGTCATTTGGTCGGTTGCCATAGAAGCAATGATAGCGAGTGCAAAAGAGAAATGATCGTGTATTTTCACACCAGATAAGAAATCCCACTAGCCTCGTTTGCTTGAGTGAAAGACGGTTAAAGGGCTCTAAATCAGCCTTAATTTGATGTTTGATCCTCCTCCCCCGCAAGGCACGATGGTCTTCTTGAATGTGTGATCATGTCCATTGAGCCAGCATGATGAAAGTCTCTGAACATCTCTCGTCTGCGCAAAAGAACATTTGCGGCTATGTCATGCGCATGATGGATTTGCAGCTGTGTCTCAAGAGAAGCGCCGTGTTCAGTTCAGACCCCCCTCCCCCCTTTTTGGGGAGAAATGTCCATCTTTCAAAATGAGTGTATTTTGAAAGCATTGCTCCCTCGAGTATGGCAAACACTTTGCAACGCCACCTCGAGAAGATATTTCAAACTGCATCCTTCAAAACCAAAATTGTTGCTTTCCGGAATTTGCCTCCCGAAGCGGTTTGCATCGAGGATTAAGCGCGAGGCTCTGAGGACCTGAGGACCTGAGGATGACCTTGCTAATGGAACAACTCATCTGTATCTCGCTGGGTAATGAGTAGAATTAGGCCATCCGCTCCTCTCCGAAGTCACGCCAGCGTCTGGGTGACGTTGTTAAGGCCCCGGTCACCTGTTGGCTTTTATGTGTTGTTTATTCCAGATTGATGGGATGAAATGGCGCAGTTGGAATCAAACTGAGAGCAATAATCTTAAAGACTCTCTCTGGCCTGTTGGGATTGAACAGTAGACGCTGCAATTTGAATGGGCAAGCTTTAGCACGCAGGAGGGTCTGAGCAGGGATGTCAATATGGAACCTTAGAACACTGAGGTGGACGTGTTAACTTTAATAAGGCGACATTCTGCCAATTGATCTTGATTATTATTAGTATTACTTTGTTTGTTTGTTGTAAAACTTGCCTACTCTTCATACTTTTGAACCCCCCCCCCAAGGGATCCGTCAAGGGTTGTCTTCTGTCCTATTCCTCATCAGCATGGGGTGTCGTAATAATTGCCTCGCCTATAAACGCAGGACTAGCCAGCAAAATGCAGAGAAGTCATTCTGGATTATAACCTTCAACATCTCCCCCGATAATGTGTGCTAATGCAGGCTCCGTTCATGCTCTGTTTAACCTCCTTTTACATCTGACTGGCGATTCACCCTCGGATGACCACCAAGCAGGTTAGACCACCGCGGGCGCACGCCTCTGCCTTTTAGTGCTTGACGAGAGGTTAAAATCGCCCGCCGATACTTCGTCTGGTTGTTTCTTTGCTCGTTTCTGTTCATCGTCCGACCGCACGTTTCGATGCCTCTCGAATCCTGCTGTTTCGACACGAATTTAATGACGAGAGCGCACGTTATATGTTTTGCTTGTCGGATACCACAGTCAGCCCTTTTCTATCGATTTGCACAATCAGACTTTTTTTGCAAAGTCGACTTGCGTGTTTTCTGGGTGGCTTGAGGCTATTTTGACGATGATGCTTCCCTTTCATCGTGGCTTCGACACATCACTGCTTCTCTCTCGATATTTCCAAGTGGATATTTAACCTTGGCGAGGCTCGGGGAGCAGATGGCTGGCCCTTATGTGTGTCTGGCGTGTGCCGCGGCTAATGAAGTGATGTTTCTCTAAACACCTGAGAGTGGGTCAAAGCCGCCTCAATTTGGACAGGACCAGTTTTGGCCGCGGTGAAGCCGCCGCGACATCTTCATTGACTCACGCCGCACGGTACCGTGACAGTGTTGCGAAGGCCTCCGCACGCCCTCCGACCCGACGGGGCATCCGACCTGACGGGGCATTCGCCCCCGTAGCAAAAGGAGGAGCCAATTCATACTTGGCACAGGCAGGAATCAGACAAGCTAACGAGGCACAGAACTGCAAATGCGTCTGTGTCTTCCAACGTAAGAAAACAGCGACTTCGCTGTTGTTCTTTTTGGTCATGTGTTGGTTTCTTCCAATTTTGGTGTAGTTGCGACTGTTGATATCCCTCACAGGACGAAACAAAGTACAGTCAAACCTCGGTTTTCGTCCATAATCCGTTCCAGAAGGCTGTTTGAAAACCGAAATTGTTTGAAAACCGAAACCACGCTCTTTTAAGATAAAAATGTTAACTGAACACGTCTGCTTACAATGGAAAGCAACACGAGGAAGCGTCACTTCCTCGTCTACCCGAGGAAGCGTCACTTCCTCATGTAAGGAAGGCGAGAGGAGTCAAAAGGTGCATTCAAGGTGCGCTCAGTTTGTTCGAGAACCGAAATTTGTTCGTCATCCGAGGCATAAAAAACTCGACATTTTTGGTCGAAAACCGAATTGGACGAGAACTGAGACGTCCGAACACCGAGGTTTGACTGTATCTCCGGTAGCCGCAGGGCAATCACGACAATATGTTCTCACTGTGTGATGTCGACAAAAACTGCATCCAGCATCATTTGCGAGATGTCCTCGAGTTCCTATCGTTACTTTTCTACGTAAGCCGCGCACGAAGTGTCTGTCGTGGGTATGAACGCGAGTTGCGGCGGACTAAACGAATGTAGTCCCGTTTGAGGGGGAGGTTGCAGAATACCGTTGTGCATCATGATTCCACTTCTCTTGTTTGCACACAAGTCGGGGTTAAAGCTGTCATGTGCTTCTCCCGGCTCAAAACAAATGCCGAGGCGCTGTTGGGCCCAGAGAAAGGTTCTAATGATCTCTGCTCTTTTGTCAAGGTCTTACATGCCCCCTTTGTCGTAGTGACCAGAGTAGCTCGGATAGTTCAGTCATCACTGTCGAAATGTCCTCCATTTCTCACAGTTATTCCCTCGACACGTAATCCCCACAACCTCTTCGGGTTCCTCCAGCCATTAACATGCAGACAGATGGTGATTGAGAGCCTTTCAATCTTGTTGGTAACAAAAAAACGCTGAAAAAAAAGATGCACGGCAAAATCCAGCCTCATTCACGAGTTCCTGTGTCCGACCCCGTCCACACGACTGAAGAGCCATTTTCGTGCATCTGTGGGGACGCCTCAACTCGAGACATCGAGAACAGACTGTTTCCGTCTCACGTGTGTGTCAAGGGGGACGTACACGTGTGTACAAGTGTGCCGCAGAAAGGCAAGCGGTCACTTGGCAGTTGACCCCGGTGGTTCATTTCAACTTTCCGCACATTTGGCTTAGTTTGATTTGCAATTTTTTCGGAAGCAAACGTCCCTCCGTATTTTCTTATTCATCGACCCAATTGCCTGAATAGCACCCCATAAGTCTTGTGCTTGTGCATTATTTTGGGACTCCGCCTGCCTCCAACCCCCCCTCGCTACATTGTATCCAATTTCTCATATTGTCTGTTAAATCCTCATCCATTGTTATACGCGCCTCCTGCTTCTCCGCTCCTTCCGCCCTTCACTTTGCTGTGCCAGCACTTTGATAGCCGAGTATAGCAGCGTGGCGTAATGAGGGTTGCGGCTCGCAGCCCAATGTGAGAACAGTCAATATTTCATATCGCTACCTGGAAGGAGACGCAGAGGGGCGGAGCAAATTTTTAAAAGGGCAAGCTGTATGACAACTATATACACCATTCGAACCATTTTGTCAATGGAAGAGGGAGTGGGGGCGGGGGGGGGGGGGGGGTGGTGCAACGGAGGCACGACAGAGGGCCATGTAGCAGACGTCTCCTGAATTCCATTTAACATTTGCAAACAGACTCCGGTTTAGAAAAAGGCTGGCGCCTGCACTATGCAAACTCAAAGATTGAACTGATAGATGACAATGGATTGGAAGCTGCATGAGCAGAAGACGGCATTGTCCAACTTGTACGAATGTTTCGCATAACGCGGAGGTGAGACGACCGTATGTTTGGAATACGGCGGAAAGCTAATTTCTCCCGCCGGTTCCAGGTGCCAATATGCGCTGCTGTTTTATCAAAGTTATGCTAACATGACGGATGAGAATGATGTCGCCATGGCCCTTTCCTGACCTCGGATCTCAATCAGGCAATCGGCCTGTGCGGACGAAGCCGACCTCGCCTCCTCCTATTGGCTCGCACGGCCCAAAGAATAACTGAGCATCAATTCACATTCCTCCCAATATCCCCACAGGTTACAGGCGACATCTGCTCTCCATCGGGCGTCCGCCGCTGCCAAATGAACTGCGGGCGTATCGGGGGTGGGGTGGGGTGGGGATAAGAGACTTGCTATGAATGGTGATACGATCAGGTTCAGCAAACGAATCATGAAATGCTCGTATTACATATGTATCCGCTCTCATGAATACCTATTTTAATGCTAATGCCGTCCGTTATTCGCGAGCCATTTTGAATATTTCCTTACAGCAAATCAATCACGGCTGATGCGGTGACTCACAAAGAATAGTGAGATGTTGGAACGGCGTATGCTTCCATATCCACCGGTGACAGACATTAACCCTCATGCAGTATTTTTAAGCGGCTGCATGAAGGGTATTACGTCCCAAAAATGTCCCTCTTCCAATGTGCAACAACTTTTTTCACTTTTAATTTTTTTTCACTTTCAACCCCTCAAAATGTTCAGTGGGAATTGGCCAAGACATAGATATACATCCTATGCAAAATTTCAGCTTTGTGGAGTTATTTGTCACTGTTTTGTCTGTGGTGTCCATTTGTCCAACAGTCCAAAATCGTCCAAAGTGTCCGAAATGTCCAATTTTGGGATAATTACTGCATGGGGGTTAAATATGAAATTCGACATTTATTTTCAGGCAGGCCGAGCTCCATTCTCAGCTCGCCCAAGCACACAGATTTGGCTTTGCAGCAAAGTGCAACCAAACTCTCCCGACGTGTGGACAGTGAGCGGCTTCATGCGGCCAACAGTTCAGTGCTCTTCCGCGGTAGATTGGCGTCTGAGAGACCGCCACCCTTGCCGGCGTGTCGTCCACGGCAGCCTGTGTTTGATCCTTACAGCGGACTGATTCGGCTCCCTTGAAAGGACTTGCCATGCCGCTTGTGGATTGTTCTTTCCGGTTGTTCTTTTGTTTGTTTGATGACAGGCGCTGCCACACCACGCAGGCAAAATTCAATCAAGCCTAATCTGCAATTTCTGCGATCGCCTACTGAATTATTCACAAGACAGTTTCCTGCGTTATTGTTTTTCTTTTACGCTGATGCGCTTATGCCGTGATACGATGGGGCATCTTCCTTCCACGTACGGCGCACTTTGTTGTTGTTCATGATCTCCCCCGTAGCGAGCGATAGCTTCCCCATCGAACCGTTCTCGCTTTCGTACTTTCAAGGGTGGTCTTTCGCAAAAAACGGTTAGTATGAGAATGCAAGAGATGCAATACTGTACTGAGGCCACTCAAGCGGTGCATCGGCTGCAACGGGAAATTCTGTCCACACAGGTTCTGAACAGAATCAGTGATCAAGGGCAGCCTTGGCCGAGTCCAACCCTCACTGAAAACAAATTCGACTCACTGCCAGCCAAAGTCTGACAAGGGTGGAACGGGGACTGAACAGCCCGTGTCGGGCGCCTCCGCGTGCCGTATTCCCCAAAGCGCCTCCCACAAAACTCCCCGAGGGACACGTCCGAACGCCTTCTCCAAGTCCGCAAAACACATGGAGACTGATTGTTTTCTTCGAAGCACCAAATAGCAGTTTTCATCCGATGAAAAGCTGCTATTTGAACAGGGATGACTTGTCCGACACACCGTATCTCCTTCAGTGCACTCGCTCCTCAAGTGAGTTATTCATGATGGGGCGTGTCGATTTTTTTTTGGTATCCCCTGGAAATGACCCGCCGCAATGATTGACACTTGCAATACTGTCCCATTCCTTTTGATGGGATTAAATTGTCACGACCTCTCAGATATGGAAATTGAGGCACGGATCAGAGGCTTGGGAAATGTCAACATGATTAAATTGTGAGACCAGTTAAAGGCGTAGTTCACACAGATGCCAGGCAATTATTTCAGGGGAGGCCTCGCAGAACAACCGCTGCCTGACCCACCGTATAAAAAGTCTCATTATTCTTGGTGCTTGTACAAAAGAGACACCGAGACAGCGGCGGACGATTGATAAGATGGCTAATAGCATTGAGTATAATTCTTCGTAGCAGTCCATGTCCATCGACACCGATGAATTTCCTTCTTTTCATTTGTTTAAAAGAGAAAAAAAAAAACAGGAAGTGAACGTTTTAATTGAAACAGCAAAGAAATGTCCTCAATACGAAAATACCATTGATGTGAAATTGGGAACGATCTGATTGGACCCTTGAGTGCTCCGCCCTGCCAACACATTGCCTTATATGGCGGATAACGTCCCAAGGTGTCCCCCAAGGTTCTGTGCTCGGTCCTCTTCTCTTCCTCCTCTAACTTCTACCCCCCTAGCCAAATCATTTTTTCATCACGGAAAACCGAGGTTTGACTGTATTTGACGTCATGTTTGGGCCACGTCCCCCCCCCCCACCCCACACACAGTCGCTTGACTCTTTGAGCATTCAAATGGTACGTAGCAAATGATCTCAACTGATTTTGCGAGCATCGTTGCGGGACATCCGCTAGAATTGGACAAAGTGCACCGTGGGCGCTTTGTTGCGCGCGCTCCCCCCCCCTGCTGCAGGGGAGGAGGGGTTCCTGCTCCGACGGTCCGGGCTCTTTCTGTGAGCAGAGCCGAGAGCTCAGCATCTCTCTTGTCAGCGGCACTTGAGCGCCAGACGAGCAGGCACGTCTTTCGCGCCGCACTCTCGAGGGGGAAGAGCCGAGCTCCGGGATTTTACCGAGGTTCCACCGAGCAAAGAAGGAGAGACTCTCGTTTTTCCCCCGCGCAAGTCCACGCTCTGCAAACATGAACGCAGGCTGCGTCACCGTGGCGTGCACCTTGTTCGTCGCCGCATCCTGGGTAAGAACGTGACTTCCATGGCTTTGTGTGTTTTGGGAGTGTGCTGCACTGGCGCGGTGCACCAGAGTGGCCGCGGAACGAGCACTTTTGCTTTCTCCCGCAGTGCCACCGATGGAACGACAAAACCCCCCACAAAAAACAACAACAGCAGCCCGAGCCCCGAGCGGCTTTTTCGTCGAGAATATTTGTTTTTTTGTTTGTCTAACCTGGGTGAAAAAGTCAGCGGCAACTCTTCTCGTTAGCGGTCTTTCGGCAACGCTTAGCTGCAGATTGCCTTTTTAAATGGGCTCCTTGTTCTGTCGTGGCTGTGCACAACTTGGCCCGTGCACATTTACGCACCGCCGTCTCCAACTTTCATTTTGTCACCTTCCTCTTGGTTTTGGGGGGGGGGGGGTCCACATGCCGCTTTCTCGGGCACGTCATCGATCGTGAAAACGCTCCGCTTGGGTTTCTCGCCAGACAGACCCCCCCCCTGCGACCACTTGGGGAGTTCGGTCCACCTGCACGCCGATTCCGTGCAGATATCCGATGCTCACTTTTCATGGACACTGCCGAACAATTTTCTGGTTGAAATTGTGGCCGCCGTTACTGCCGTATTGCGCCGCGTCTGTGCGCGCTTGTAAAGAACAACGATGAAAATAGAGCATTGTTTCCCCGCGGTTTTTTTCAGACAAGGCTACGTTCTTACATGTGCAAGTCGAGGGGTTCGTACATTTTGAATGGAATGAATCTTTACTTTACGAAACGGCAAAAGGAGACATGGATTCCGTTTGTAGGCCGCTTTATTGAAAAGGACGTCTGCGCCGCTGCACGATCGAAAAAACACTCGGGCAACTAAAATCACTTCCTGCTTTCACTTACTTCAACAGCCAATCAGAAGCTATCAACACAAAAACACGTCGAAGCAATTATTCAACAACAGAATGCAATTTAGATCATCTTATCATGAAATAATGTGATGCTCAAACACAAAATGCTAATTCATAATACAGTCAAACCTCGGTTTTTGAACGTCTCGGTTGTCGACCAAATCGGTTTTCGAACAAAAATTGTGAGTTTTTTATGCCTCGGATTACGACCGAAAATCGGTTCTCGACCAAACTGAGCGCACTTGAATGCACCACTTGACTCCTCTCACCTTCCTTACACGAGGAAGTGACGCTTCCTCGTGTAGCGTTCCACTGTGAGCGGACGTGTTCAATAAAGATTATATTTTTTTTTTAAAAGAGCGTGGTTTCGGTTTTCGAACAAATCGGTTTTCAAACAGCCTTCTGGAACGGATTATGGTCGAAAACCGAGGTATGACTGTACAACATAAGCTTACACATGACAAAACTCTCACTGAACGTTCCACAATTAGCGCATTGCTGGCGAAGAGCCATGAAAAACACACACTATTTGGAGTTACTAAAAAAAAAAAAAAAAACGGACTGAAATTGGATGATTCCCCGCGGCAAAACAATCAATGAATAACAAGGGCAGTAGAAAGCACAAAAACAATCAAACTCGAAATCAAGTCACGTGCGGAGTCAAAAGCCAAACAATAAAAATGAGTTTTAATTCGGATCTTCAAAAGAACTGGAAAATGAGCCTGTGAAGGGATGCCAGAGTAGGAGTGATGCGCTCCCTCTTACAAGAGGCGAGCAGCGGCATTTAGGACCAACTGGAGATGTTTCCTGGAGGATTGGATGACTCCAAAGTCAAGCGCATATCACCGTCATTTGATGTATGGACAAATTTGTGTCATTGGAAGGGGAACTCGGTTTGCGAAGCAAGGATTGCTGTGTGTTTTTCTTGGATTCCCTACGATTTGTGCAGCTCGACTCGATTTAGTGGCCAGTGAGCATAAAAGTGAGCGTAGCAGCTGAGAAAAGCCGCATTTTGTATATTGGTCAGGTCGCCCTCGTTGTAGGTGAGGTGACTCGTTGCCTCTTTTTCGCATCTCAGCGGCGCCATGCTTGTCATTTTCATCATGACGGTCGTCCAAGTTGTAATGGCGAGAGCAGTCATCGGGATCATCCGTTTGTGGCTTTTGGGAGCAAATGCCAGCCCGGATGGTTTGGGGTTTGTCACATTCGTCCGTGTGAGCAATGTGTTGGTTAGCAGCCGAAGAAGACTCTGAAATTAGTCAATTTGCTGAAGCTTTACAGGCTGTATTTTTTTTTGTTTTGTTTTTTTCCTCGCAGGGGAGTAAGGTGGGCCTGTCCGCAAAACCTCCATGCAGGTCAGGCTTCTCCCAGAACTTCTACACGGTGCTGGTTCCCAGGGTTGTGCTACACGGCCAGAACATTCTCAAAGGTACGTCTGCTGCTGCTGCTGCTGGATCTCAATGATTGACTTTTTTTTTTCCTTTTCGCCGTCCTCGCAGAGAGATTTGATTGAGTGTGGCTCTTCGCATGCTCAGTGTCTGTGCAGAACCTTTGCTATGTCGCGTGTCTCCTCATCACCCCCGTCGAAGGTCAGCTCGCGCTGTGCTCGCGGTTGTGTAATATCAGCGACGCCGTTCGGGTGAAGGTGCGTAAACTGGAGCGCAAAGTTGTTGCAAGGGGTTCAAAATGTCTTATTTCCCCGCCATTGTCATTTGATTTGGTCGGAAGAAGTATTTGACGGTTTATTGGGAGATATTTGCCAAGTGGCTCATCCGTTTGGATTTTTGGAGAAATGCAATTCTGTTTTTTTTTTTTTTTGCTCCATTTTTCCCCCGACATCTATTGCGAGCTTGATGAGAAATTTAGCTGCATTTCCTCCTGCGGGCCTCCTCCATATGCTGGTGAATCTGCTGAAATAGAAAAGCCCGTCCGTCTCTGCCGCAGCCTCGAGTTCTAAACGGTGTAACTGTTTCGAAAGTTCCAAAAGAAGGAATAGTGAGCAAATGCAGCATTCATGATTTCTGTGCAGAGGCGCAGGGTTCGAATCCGGGCTCTGGCCTTCCCGCGTGGAGTTTGAATGTTCTCCCCGTGACTGCGTGGCTTTTCTCCGGGTATTCCGCTTTCCTCCCACATTCCCAAAATGTCATGTTTTGCAAGGTGGTAGTTGTTGGGAGGACCCCAAAAAGCAGGGAGGCAGGGAGGAGCAGGGCGGATTGACCAAAATGTATTTTACAAAAACACAAACCGGAGAAAGTAACTCAAAAACTCACTCAAAGTCCAACAAAATCACAAGAAATCAAAGTAGCAAAAACCCAAGACAGAAAACAAAACATGGCGCATGCACACAGCAACGGCAACAATCAATGACCCGACAATCAGTGGTTGTACCGGGAGTCCTTATAAACCATTAGATAACGGCATAATGACCAACAGGTGTGCAGCTGCAGGGTAACCTACAGTGCCACCTGTTGGTCCCAAACCAAATCATGACACAAAACATGCACGGCACTTTAATTGATCTGATTGTGAGCAGGAATGGTTGTTGGTCTTGGTGGGCCCTGCGATGGATTGGCAACCCGGTTCAGGGTGTCCCCCGCCTACTGCCCGAAGACGGCAGGGATATTCTTTTTTGTTGTTGTTCACATTGCAATAGCAGCTGACACGAGTGTCTTCCAGTGGAATCATTGAATTACTCTGCGTTGTTATTTTCGAGGGAAAGAAGGACAGTGTCTCACCGGTCACCAGTGACGAGCGAGTTTGCCTGAAGGGCCTCAAGGCACCCTGGCCCACTTACAAATGGGCCAGGTGTCCTTCTTGCCCCAGACATTTTGAACCAAGTCAAATAAGCCCACGGTTGTCATGATGAATGGCGGTCCCGATCATCCCGCCACTCCTGCACTCCTCCAAGTCGCTGTGTCACGCGTCGCGCAATGATTAATGCGCACTCGCTCGCTTTACCAAGGGCCCGTCCTTGCGATGCTAGGACGCTAAGCGAGAGGAATCCTTTACTCAATAGTAACACTACAGCACAGCGTGTATCGCCCGAAACTGTCCGCTTTCCAGAAAAGAAAAAAAAAAACAACGTCTCGGCTGGGTTTCAATCTTGGGGCGAGGTTGCGAGGCGGTTTGCCGGACCGCTCGAGACCCAGGCTGTCGCGTCCCTTGGAGAAAATGGCGATTGCGGGAAGGACTCGAGGACCCGTGGCCCGGCACGCTCAGTGTGAAGCAGGCTTGTGCTTCCTTTGCACGTCGGGCCTCATGCTGAGGTGAACGGAGGAGTTGTTTTGCTCGCGTGTGTGGGCGGCGCATATGTGAATACATGATGTTGTCTCACGACCACTAATTGAGCCTTCATTGCTTGTGGGCCAAATCCACTCAAAGTTTGCGTGGCTTTTGCGTGACCGGGAAAAAAAAAGGTGAGCGAGCAGATCGCGTCTAATTCACAAAAGCGCGCGCAGATGGCGAAATGCTTCACTCGCCGCAATGCCGAGCAGAATGCGTCTCGCCGCGCCGCTGCTTTTCGCGCGGATTGAAACGAGGTAGTACGCATATGCATCCCTGTCAACTCATACGGTTTAGCCATAGTTCATACGGATTTGGTGGTGAATCTTACGTATATGGCCGTATCGCACAAATCATACGGATTCTGAAAATTTCCTTTTTTTTTTTTTTTTTTGCAGCATTTGGAGTTGGTGAAAAAAGTAACACAGGAATACAACTCTGAACACAGTAATGCCACTAAGTAGAATGATGATTAGACATTAACCAGACATTGTATTATGGAGATCTACAATAAATATCATTGAAAATTTCGTGGTTTTTTTTCTGCCGTTATTTTGACATATAAAATGCTTTGGTATGTTATAAGGATTTTTTGCTCTTTATAAGGATTTTTTTGGTAGTTTATACAGGTTGGCGCTCCGAAAAGTTGACAGGTATGCATATGCCACGAAACCGGAGGACTGTTGGAACGGATTTAGAAGACGGCGAGATGAGGCGGGTGGCCCTCGCTTCCCTTTATTTGCTCTTCATATCTGAGGAGATGAGGTGTCTTTCCTCGCTGGCCTCATCCCGGCTTTGATTTATTGCCTTTTTCCCTTGCTATTATTAACTGCTCCAGCTTTTGCAGCGTGCAAAAAAAAAAAAACACCCAACAAAAAAAAAAAAACAGTCCAGGAGAAGATTAATTTAAGTAGGATCGTGCCCTCGACAGCTAAACACTTGAGTGTGCTTTTCCGATTGTTTTGTCCCCGTCTCGAAAAGTTGCTTCCACAAAATGACTTGCGACGTGACCCCAATTAGGCTACAGCGGGGAAACTCTGGCAAGGAGCCATATCTACTGCGCCGCAAACCAGCGTTAGGCTCCTCAGCGAGCGAAAGGCCTTCCATAAGTATGTCCGCTCCCGCATCCAGCGAGCCACCCGAGATGCCGCGATACGCCACATGCCGCGATACGCCACGATGCTATTTTTCAAGTGGCCTTCCCCGCAGGTTCGACAAGGCACCGATGGCGTATTCTCTGTCAGAGGAAGTAGCGCCGTCTCGTCTATGTTCTTACGCGCATGTTTGGGTTCTTCCAGTTGTCTGTTCAAAGGGCAAGCCCACGTAAATATGTTCTGTCCAGTCGCGACACGGCATTCTCCTTAATCTTGCATTCGTCTCAGGGGGCGGCCATTTTGTCACTAGCCTTGCTCGGGGGGGGGGGGGGCTCAGGTCCCGACCAATCATGGCTCAGCGGCAGAAAACAGGTGAGCCGTGATTGGCCGCTGCCCTGAGCAACTGTGATGTCATTTTTGGTCAACAGCAAGTGAGAAAATGGCCGCCCCCGACCTGAAAGTTTTGATTGTAAAGTGTCCTTGAGTGTTTTGAAAGGCGCTTTCAAATTAAATGTATTATTATTATTATTATTATATTATTAATATTATTATTATTATAAAACGTAAAACAAATGACAGAATTACATGTGTTCAAATGTAAACAATGAAAAAAACCGTGCATTGTTGTTCATTTATACGTTTTGTTTGGAAAATGTCACATCCATAAATGTATTTTTTTGTACGGAATAAAACCCCGCACCTCTGCACTGTGCGGCCGATGCGCTTATTGCTCTTATAATTGTAGTTTGTTTTTAACATAGAATTGATTTTTGCCATACTGTTATGTCGGTGTGTAAAAGATGCTAATTGGATTGCCTGACGCTCTATTGTATATATTTTGTCAAAAATTATACAAAATATATTTTGTCATTTGGCTGCTCAACTCATATTCCACCAACGCAATATTCATCAGAATGTCATGTTTAAATTTGTGGGGGCGCAGACAAGACATGACCGGCAAGAAAATTTGGGGCTTGACTTCCCCTTTAACTGAAACGTGGACCACCGGTTTGTATTGTGTGCATCCCCGGAGTGGAATTTTGTTGCACTACATATTAGTACTTGAAGGCGGTTGTTGGAATTCCGTTTTTGCCCATATCTTTCTTTTTCTCTTTTTTTCTTTTTAACATGTTTGTATGGCTTTCTTGCAAAAAAAAAGCGGACATGTAGTTGTATCGATGACGTGTCATTCAGGTTCATTCAAAACTGGAAGTTTCGAATGGCGCAACGGCCGCTGGGCGTCCCGAGTCACATTATTTTGATGGCCAAGCATTTGCAGTCAAACATGCGCGTCCGTTCGGTTCTTGATTACTAGGTTGACTTTGATTGGACAATATGATGCAATTGCTCCTGGGGAGGAACCAAATTGTACCTTGAAAGAAATTGGCATAGCATAGCCAGGAACATGGCTGAAAGAAACAATGAAAGAAATCCAAAATCCTTTGTGTTCCATCAACCATTTGCCCTCAGGAGGGTCATAAGCCATTTTCTCTTCACAACAAACTATGCATCAAATGTGTGCCAACATTTACCCACGCAGTCGGAACCGGTGGAGGGAGGGAGGGAGGGAGGAAGAGCCAGCTCTCTATCGGATCGCCACGGTCGTATCCAAACAGTTTGAATTCATTCCTCTTCTGTGGTGCCACTACGTGAAACATTGCGTTCGAGTTTCACATTGCGCACCCGCCTCTCCGCGCCCATATACACACGTAACCAGGATCCGCCTGTGTGGGGAACCTTTGCGAATCTCGCCGTTGCTCCAGTGGGCACATGGGCTGACTGGGGGCTCGTCAACCTTTTCCCCTCAAAGAGCCATTTTGACACAGTTTCCGCGACAATGTTACAGACGCGCTAATCCATCGCCCACCGTGCCGCCCGACAAAAAAAAATCCCCCAAAATTAAGAATACAACGTATAAATAATTTAACTCTCTTTAACTCCACAAGACGTACTTGTACGTCTTTTTAAAATTAGGCCCCGCCTACCAAAGACGTAATTGTACGTCTAAGTCCTTTTTTTTTTTTGTGTCATAGAGAGGAGGAGGGGATGATGTAATCTGTGAATGAGAATAAGCCGTTTGCATAGTAAATCATATAAAAAAAAGTGATCAGTCGGTGGTAGTGGTGCCTCACGTACTTGAAATGCTTTTTCTCCGTTTTTTTGCCCACAAATCGCCATTTTCATGAAACTTAGCCATTTTGTAATGCCGATTGCTGAAGAATGGAAAAAAGATAGAAACAATTTCTTTTTCCTGCTGAAAGAAGAGAGTCCAAATTTTATTTTGGTAGGCTCCATGTTTATATAGCATTAGAACCAAGTATTCTGTGGGCCTTGCAAGCTCAGTCAAAATCCAGTCAAACGCTGGGATTGAGGGGGTTGCTCCAGTGAAAAATGGCTGGGATTGATTGTGTTCATTGTAATTAATTCGAGATCACCGTCATCTTAAATTTACAACTACAATTGAACAAACACAAATAAAATACTTGGGAGGGATAAATTGGAGTTTGGTTTCTTCTGCCTTTCATTTCAAACATTCAGAAAATTATTATTTAAAAACTCGTCTATTGTTATTCATGGTTTGTCTTATTGTTTGTTGTCGTATGATTTATTCTGGCTCCACGAACAGCACTTTGTCGACGGCCGTGGTTGTTTGCAAGCTTGAGTTGAGTTGAGTTGGTCAAGCTTTTTGCTATTGATCAACCACGCCCTCAATCAATCAGTATTTGTGCTGGGCATCTCAAATACACGTGAGCGGTCGGTGGCCTTGATTAAGACTCGACTTGCTTTTGGTTATAGCACAAAAACATGCCGAGTCATCTGTGTCACCTTTTTTGCTCGAAATATAACCAACCCCCCCCCGCCCCTCAGTTCATTATGAAGGTTTTTTTTTACCGCCGCCTTTGACGGGAGGATTTACATGCATCTAAACATAAATCGGCTTTTCTGGATCAAGTGGTATTTCTTCAGCTTAAATGATTCACTGGCGTGCAGTCCTTTGGCTGTGACCTGTTATCGCACCGCTCGCTCGTGGCTCATTGAATTGGTGATGATTCGCCCAATGGATGCCGTTTGAAAACAGGATCCCAAATGAACAGCGTTTACTCGCAAATAATCATTTCCGCCGCTTCTTCCGGTAAGAATAGCCCTGGAACCCACAGAATCGTGTGTCAATAATTTCAGGTCACCCTCCCCTTGCAGACAGCTTGTCAACACAAAGCACATTTATAGCTGTCGATTTGTATTGCTGACAGCCAGGCGCGACGACACAATGATCAAATATTTACCGTGCTCCGGATGAAGTGACCAAAAAGAATCAAATAGATCATGCATCCATTTTTTTGGGGGGATCAGAGGATTGCATGTTGGATCCATTTTGGTTTTCCTGTCTTCAGGCCACCTTTTTTGGAGGCTCACCAACTCCAAGCAACAGCTTTGCACTTTCTTGATGAGTTACGGCCACGCCCTTTGACCTAGCGATGAGAAACGCGGCCCTGAACAAAACGGTTTGCTTTCGATACCACTCTACTCCGACCCTTCCTTGGCCGCGATTGAATTTGTCTCGAGAGAGCCGTACAGTCGTCCAGACTGCAGCCGTCGCCTTCTTGCGTTCATTCAAGGACAAAATGTCGCCCGTGTTCCACTTCTCCTCCACCCCCCGTATTTTCTGACATATTTTTTTGCAAAACGTACACATGGCAAGAAATGAACGGATTGCGCATCCGCCCGTCAATCTTGGTCAGCGACGCAGGGAGTTGTGTTTGAGAGAGACACAAGCGCCATGTCGCTCCCGCATGATAATCAAGTGAAAAAAGACAAAAAAATACGGGTATCGATCATATCGGGGCCGTCACGATGTCCGCCCCGAGTCATCTGCTCTCCTGCCAATGGGAATATTGGATAATTGTGGGAGGATTTCAATCATATGCGCTCATGTGCTCATCATCATTGCAGTCCCTGCATTTTTCATATTGATAATTTGGTCTTTCTCGCACTCATCAGAGTGGACTAGATCTTGAAATGGCTCCGTGCAAGATTCTCAGAATGTTGTTATTTGAAATTGAGTGGTGACAGTGAGAGATTTGCTGCGCCTGAAACGGCGCATGAAATTTATGGCCGTGTAAAGCACTTTCGCATCAAGGCTCATCGTGACAATGACGAGTCCGAACGGGCACATCCAGCAGGTGAAATCTGCCTTGCACTAGAATCCTTTGGCGGTGGCCATTTTGTCCGTGTTTGTTCAAAGCAGAGGCGGTGAGGAGGTCGGTGAATTTGAAGCGCAGGGATACTCCTTCCAACGGCCTTCTGAAGGTACCGTTACACAACTGCGAGTAAATGTTGCAGGGCAACGGGCCACCCGCCAGCCACGCGTACGCTATCCGGTGGACTTCCTGATTCTCTGCGGTGAGTCACTGTCTGATTAGCATCTTTCCCCCCCTCCTCCCCCCTCTTTTACTTCCGTCTGCATCAAACCATCAAATTATGATGAGTCACCGTGAGCACGGTAATGGCCCCTCTCTGTTATTTCTTTCTAAGTGAGAGATTTTCAGGCTCGGGCCAAGTTGAGCCTCTGCCGAGCTAGCTTATTCACCAGCTACCGTTGCAAGACCGCCGCCATCCTCGGGGCCCCGCCGCATGTTCAACAACGCCGCGTTGGCATGATCATGCGCGAACATGCCTGGCGTTTGTGTGCCAGCAAGATGCATTTGCGCCCTGCGCTCACGGCTTTCCGTGCAAATGTGCGATTAGACTCGTGCCAAATCGGGAAGAAGATGGGAGACGTGGGAATTGTATTCCGCAAACCGGAACGATCGTGGCGTGTCCTCGATGGCCGCGACGTGCCTGACGCTTCACTCGGCGTCACGCCGATGACTTGCATCCACTGACAGGGAAGCTTCTTCATTTATTTTAATCGGGAACCCGCGCAGAAGCCCCACGAAAAAAAAAACAAAAAACAAAAAAAACCCTCGCCACGAGCCTCTAAATCAGGGGTCGGCAACACGCGGCTCCAGAGCCGCATGCGGCTCTTTAGCGACTTCTAGCGGCTCCCTGGAGCTTTATAAAAAATGTTTGAAAATGGAAAAAGATATTGATAGTCGGCTAATATCGCTCAAATAGATCTCGATACATGTTGCAGCTCCGAAAAAGGAGAGCTGTGGTGTTGTTTTTTTAAAAACGTACACTTTATTTCTGCTTTTAACAGTCTCGACAAACACGGACACGTCTGCGTCCGACTCCGTGCCTTCTCCCTTCTCGTTCCGACTCGAGAGGCGTTCAAAGACAGCCTTTAAAAAACGGAAATTCATGATGACTTCACTGACACGAAGAAAAACGAAAATAATGCACCAAAACTAAAAAATCAAACGAGGAAATCACAAAATAAATTCTATGGGGGCGTTTGTGAACACACAACAAAGGAATGAATGACATACACAATTCGGAGACAGGCCAGTCTCCTTCATTGTAAGTTTTATCGAAGGTTTTTATTTTTTTTTGCGGCTCCAGACATATTTTTATGTCCTATATGGCTCTTTCAACATTTTAGGTTGCCGACCCCTGCTCTAAATATTTGAACTGCCACCAACGACAGGCCGGGAGAGAACGTGCGCCAATGAGAGCCCACCATGTCTCCCACCCACGCGCACGCAGGTCTACGTCGTAGTCTCAATTCAAATTTGCTGGGAGAGAAGTTAGCTGCTGCTGACTGCTCATGAACTCTTTTCCTCTTTTTACCTTCTCTCTGCCTTCATTTGCTGACTTTTAGCTCCAATTTGCAGTCTTGCTGTGTCTGTGTTTGCTGTCTTTACAGCAAGTTTGCCGTACGCAGCCCGAAGCTCTTTCTGAACTTATCTCCACACTCCAGAGATTGGATATCCCCTTCCGAGGAGAAGTGGAGCAATCGAGGGGATAAGATGCTGACACGTGTCGATCTCTGCGCGTGTTTTTCCAAAACAGTTAAGACCTGCTGTACATGATTATGAGGATGCATTTTGCCTCCTCTATTTTCAACCCTTTTTTTTGTTCACACACACACACACACACACACACACACACACACACACACACACACACACACACCCAGCCATAAGTCAGAGCCCCTTGCAGGCTGCATTTGAAATAGCGTCAAGGCTGGAGGCAAAGCAACATGAATTTTAATGAATTATTAAAGAGGATTATTTATTTACTTCCTCCGCACCCTGAGCCACCTAACTGCCAAAGCATTTTTTTTGAACCGGTGGCAAATTTGTATGCATAATTCAACCTCG
This sequence comes from Hippocampus abdominalis, assembly GCA_018466805.1. Lineage (NCBI taxonomy): Eukaryota > Metazoa > Chordata > Actinopteri > Syngnathiformes > Syngnathidae > Hippocampus > Hippocampus abdominalis. The sequence continues at coordinate 1,824,692 of CM031707.1, read as the reverse complement.
TGGCTGAATGTTTTCATTGGGCTGGCTCAGAACACCTACGGGGGGGGATCATCCCGGCGGACTTTTGCCTGCAACACTAATGGACTTTGATTGTACGGTCCGTCCCATTCAACGTGGTTCAAGAGGCCGTCGCAACTACAGTTAGCATCGTTTGTTTTTATGGCTGTGCTTTGGCTTCGGCCGAAATGGCGACGTTGCACTCGATCAAGTGGTATTGTTCCGGTCCGGCTGGGTGACCGGATGCCAAGTGGTGTGTGTGTGTGTGTGTGTGTGTGTGTGTGTGTGTGTGTGTGTGTGTGTGTGTGTCTGTCAAACGGTGTTGGCTGTGAGTGAAAGAGAGAATAAGCGAATGGAGAACAGGAGACCTGCCCGCTTGCGAGACTCTGACGCACTGCAGATGAAGCAAGCCTTCACGCGATCACGCTTTGTTGTGCGTCGTATACCGTATTTTCGTGACTATTCGGCGCACCGTATTATTGGGCGCAGTCTCAGTAACGGGTGCTATTTCTGTATTTTACACATACATAAAGCGCACCGTATTATTGGGCGCAGCCAGGCATGGCAAAACATACGCCAGCTTAAACATACGGCATGCATGCACCGCATGCTAAAAACACGTTAGCTTGAAGCATACGGTAGCATACGCGCTAAGGCATACGGACACACGCTAAAAACACGTTTTTAAAAAAGCCAACGGAAGCAAAACTGAGTTCGGTTGTACTTGATTTAGCCATTTTACAATGTACTCACGTTTTTGGATCAATCATCACCCACAAATCCATCAAAGTCCTCATCTTCTGTATCCGAATTGTACAATTGTGCAAGTAATCCATCAACGGTTTCCTCTCGTTGTCTTCAAAGTCACTCTCATTGCCATGTGGCTCCTCTTACACGCCCACCCTTCACTCATTGGCGGACTCCACTCACGTCCGGTCTATAGCATCCTCTTACACGCCCACCCTTCACTCATTGCCGGACTTCCGCATGCCTTTTCTCTATATAACCAGCGTGTCGGCCAGACGTGCTCTCAGTCAGGCTTTGGAACTCAGCGCATACACGAGGCGCTCCGCATTATAAGGCGACCTGTCCATTCTGGAGAAATTTTAAGACTTTTATTAGCGCCTCGTAGTCGTGAAAATACGGTAATTCCAAAGAAGGTATGCAGCAGTGTTCTATATGATTCCGGTGATCTCAACGTCAAGAGTCGACAACATTGGATTTCTTCCAATCAAGTTTTAATAAGGGACCTTGGCAGCTATGGGAAGCTTTTTTTTCTACGTTACAAATGGGGCCTTGCGTCATCATTGCCACCGAATGCGTTCGGGTGTGAATAGAAAGCGAGCACAATGGAGTCAAGAAAAAAACAAAATCTATTCGCAAAAAACACTTACTGGGGCACACTGGAAAAAAACAAAATCAATGGAACGCACCAATCGAGCCCTGAAAAGAAGCAAACAAAACGGCAGGAAGTAAAACGCACCGCAATGAGAACCAAAACAAGCTGACAGCACTGGAGGACAAGTCCTCCGTTGAACGTATTCGCTCTTGTTAAGTTTTATTTCATGGCATTGTCATCCAAGTGAATGGCAATTCAGACAGATGCTTGGAATTGTTTTTAGTTGTGCCTGTTGTTTTCTTTTGACGGCAACGACAATGTTGAATATTGCGCTGAGATTCTTTGCTCATCAGATCACTTGAGCGACAAATGTGCTTTTCAACTGGTGGGTCGGGACCTAAAAGTGGCTCGCGCAGCAGCCGTTTCGGGTGTTCTTGCAAACAGGCAGTAAAGCTTTGCAAGGCGCTCCTCAAGTTCCAACGGGACAGGCAGCCAACGCGTCGGCGGCTTTCTTAAGAAGGCAAATCCAGCCTCATCGAGAAAATAGGATCGGGTTTTTTTTCAAAGGCTTTTGTCAAACGGTCCATTTTCCCCAATTGTTCTTCATCGCGTTGAAAGTGGCCCGTGGCTTGGGTACTCTGATTGCGGATGGAATTTTGATGGCCTTAGCGGAGAAGCACTTACTTGTCCGCACATATATTCTGTCTCTCAAGAGCGTCTTATGAATGTTGGCGGGCATTTGAATATGCATTTCTTTCCAAAGCGTGTGGCACATGAATGAAATAAACATGCAAATGTATGCGGGGGTAAACATGCTTCCAGCAAACATCGCTCCGCCTGTCAATAGCTTGATCTTGAAGCCATATTCTGAATACGAGATCAGAAGTCCTTTTTGACTGTATTTTCAAAGTTGAAAAATATCCAGTTCATCTCTGTGTGCCCTGCGATTGGCTGGCAACCAATTCAGTGTGAAGTGGGAATGGTGTGGTGTCCCGTTTGCCGATTCGACTCATGTGGAACTGAAGGATCAAGTCAAAGTTATTTCAACATCTCCTCGGATGGTTGGATTTTCTGCGGTCAAGGGTAACTCGTCGGTTTTAGCCGACGGTACTTCTGCCCTCTGACATTCTCCGACCAATCAGGCCGGGAGGATGCGCGGTGGTTTTCATGCGTTTGGATATAAACAGGAACCACAGGAAGTTGTTTGATGCGTGAGCCCGGTGACTGCTGAGCAAGGCGCTTTGGTCCTGCGCTGGCCTCCCAGAGGTGTGAAATGTGCGCTCGCGGTTTGCGAGCGCGCTGGGGGGATTCACCTCCGTGCTGCTCGGGCCCCGGATTTTGCTTTGAAGTGCAACTGGAAGGTTAACTGCTGACAAGGCGGCATAATGGCCTCCTCGGGTGATGCTACGTCGAGGGAAAGAGCTGCGGTGTGTTGTCGGAAGGCTTTCTTGAAAATGCTGCTTAATCACATCCAGCTGAGCTGAGCTGAACTGTGCAGTTGTTAGCTTATATGCTCGACATCATCATCGGAGAGGAAGGGCTGCTTTTGCTGACACTCGTGGGGGGAAGGGGGGGGGGTGTCTGTGTGTGTAAAAAAGCGAGAAAAGAGAGAGAGAGAGAGAGAGAGTATAATGATATGCAAGAGATGGATAGATGTGATGTTGCCCTGCATCATGCACAGAGGGGGTTGGGGGGGCTAGACATCAGATAATTGGTTGGGCCTTGCTGACTTTGGTCAGAAGGGAGGACCCGGGCTCCAAATTCCAATACTTGAATACGTGTAAAAAGTAACAAAGCACGGCAGGCTCTAGCTATCCATTTTTTTTTCTCACGGTATCATTTTTCTTCGCTCCATACTTTTTGACACGCACAGCCCTCATTATTCTTCCCTCTGGTTGAGAAAGTCTTTGCTGTCGTTGTTTTTTTTTTGGGGGGGGGGGGGGGTGAACCTTTCTGTAAAGCCGCCGTCTGTTTTATTTGTTTGACTGAAGCAAGGCCACGGCGGTGAGGTCTGACAGGCTCCTCCATCATGCTTGGCCAAGTGATTGATCTTAGATGGGCTTCGAGAGATTAAGAGTCAACAAAACAAAGACGCGAGCAAAACGTCTTGTGCTTGCCAACATTTTTCCAAGCGAGATGACATCAGGCTAAGTGGCGGAGGAGCAATGAATTCAATTTGTATTTTGCGTACTGAGGTGAAGCCCTTTTCCGGGGTTGTTCCTCCACGACGGACGCCAGCAGCCGCCGCGGAAGCTTTTTAGTTTACACTTCTTTCGTTTCAGCGCCGGCATCCAATTAGCTTAGGATGCCGCAGTCTGTCGCAGGAGCTGCTTTTCGGACATCCGGCTTCATCGTTTGCGCTGGCCAGCGCCAATGTTCATCTCAGGCGTCATCTGCAATCTCGCAGAAATCGATATGGAGACGAAGGACAGAATTCATGATTGGCACCGCGTCGATTTGAGTGTTCCGACGGCTCGGCTCCCGCCCTCGCCTCCTTTGGGATTGCCCCTCTCAGTACGTGGGATGGGATCGGAATTCCGTCACAGGGTGGTGCGTCTTCTATATACCCAAAGGGACACCGCTGAATCGGATGACGGTGACATCGCAAATGAGCCCAATCGACGGTCATTGCGATCGACTTTAGGACGAGGCTTCCTTCGGGACTCTCCTAACGCCGCACTCACTCTGCTCCTTTGAACTTTTGACCCCACACGCACTTTGTCACACCACGATCAAAGATTTGCTTCAAACTTGAGCGATTGTAAAAAAAACTTTTGGATCAGTCTCGAGGAAGGCCTTCATGCGGCTCATTCCTGCGCTCCATCCTGCCATCTTTTCTCACACTTCATAGCAGCTGATGACAAAGAGCCTGGAATTTTCTTTGGCGCGACAACGGCAACTTAGCGTCTTCCACTGTGGCATTCAATGGGACGCTTTCCTCTTTTCTGTAGATTAGTGGCATTCTCCGTGCTTGTCACCCTCGCGTGTTTTCACAAGAGCATGTCCTGCCTGTCATCGTACAGACAATGTCCACCCTATGACAAGATGGCTTTTCAATGGAAACGCCTCCTTTCTCCGCCCTAATCCGATTTGCAGCCTGTTTGTATGGCTTATAAAAGCCTTTAGTCTGCCGCTTGGGTTGCTAGTGTTACCCCCCCCCCCCCCCCCCCCCCGCAGCTCCCCCGCCGCCCCTGTTCCCTTTTTTTTCCCACATCGTAAATCTTGGAGACGTGAAGACGGCGAGAGAAAGTGTCTTCGGACAAAAGCGAAGCAGTCGTGCCGGCTAAGCGAGACCAAAAAAAAATGCTAATGGGGGGAAAATGCCAGCGCCATTCTGTCATGTTCCTTCTTTCACGTTTTGGAGGTGCGGAGCTTGGAATGCCCATTGGTCAAGCAGCCATTCATTTCTCATTTATTTCGAGAAATCGAAACGCATGCCAGCTGGCATTCACGCTTGCATGTGGGTTCCAAAAATGAGAACATCCAGGGCAGAGGTGCCCAAACTTTTTCGAATCAAGGCGCACGCATGCCATGATATGAGCAACGTGCATAACGGCCCCTAACAGAAAAAACAAAGTAGTGATAAAAAGTCATTGGTGAGTTTGTGAAAAGGAAAGCATCGCCTACCTTAGTCGTGACCTGACGCGTAGGCGCGGGACTTCTGCAGCCTCTGAAGTGCAGAAACGATCGTAGCTCACGTGTAAGATTGACATTCTTTGCAAGTGCCATCGTTCAATTGCACACAAAACAAACTTTGAATGAGAATTACCATCATAAAAAAAAAAAAAAGACCGATTTCGAGCTGCTGGTGCAGACTGCTGACAGCTAACAACTTCCGGCGATGCAGATTGCGCAACACATTAGGTTCAAGGTGACCTGCTTTTATTCTTATATATTTTATTTTTTTAAATCCTTTTCTTGTGAAAGTGAAACCGATGGGATGCTTAGGCTGCAGTGTACGCTAACACAAAAACATAGCATATAAATAACACGCACACAGACAAAAAATGTTTTTCCCCATTTCCCCTTAGACCCCCTCACCGTTGACTTGGACCAGTCCGCGGGCTTCCAGTCCATCGCGATGGATGTACAGTATTGATCCCGAAAGAGTGATCACGTCGGAACTGTCTCAGATGTCTGTGAAGCAAGCCTTAAGAGCTAAAATTGAAATGAGTCACAAGGCACATCTGTTTAAACACAGCGGGCGCACGTCCAACCGTTTGATTGTCCTTCATTCGTGAACAATTCCCTTTTTTAAGAAAGCATTGCAGCGTTGGTAATGAGTCACACTTCCTCTGGCCGCTCACGTTCATCCGAAGGTGACAAAAGCGCTCTGGGACAGCATTTGTGCTCAATGAGAGGAGCAAAGTTTGTCGGTGACTCACGATTTCATGACCAAGAGTCATTCCGTGGGATCAGAGCTAGAATGAACGGACATGAGGGCAGCCCCAGATATCCAAGAGCAAAGAGCACGTTTGGACCATCTCATACGTTTAAACTCATTCAGTACCAGCCAATTCTAGACCAAGTCTGAAAAGACGTTTAAAAACGTCTTTGGGAGTGAATGAGATAAATTCATTGGTGCCAAATGCGGCAAGAAAAATCTGGGTCCAAATCAATCTTGTTTTTTTGGGGTTTTTTTTTTACAAACATGAATGAGTGACTACAGCGTGCCACACACATTTTCATCATTTGATGCTCTGACGGCAGTCTGATAATCATCCGACGTTGAAAGACGTGAATGACAGCTTGATGAAGCTTTAAAAAAAAAAAATTTCCCCCCCCTTAAGGGCCCCCTGATGGATAGTCCCTTCGTAATTTGGCACAATGGCCCAAAAAGAATAGAGGGGGGGAAAGAAGCTCAAATGCATTGTGTAAATCAGGGGTCCCCAACCGCGGTCGCGGGGCATTTGGTGCCAGGCCGCACAGAAAGAACTTGCCTTAATTCCGTTTAATTTATTTCGGAATACGAAAGATGTTTTATTTTGAAAAATTACCGGATTCTCCGTTACATCCGTCTGTGTCACGCTTGACTCACGTCAAGCCACGCTTCTCCGTCACGTGACCGATTACGCTAAAAACAAAACGCTGGAGCTCGCAAAATGAGTAAGAAAAACTGCTGGAGATCGCAAATGACGGCGACTTTAAAAGTACGTTCGAGACAACTGGATTAAAGTCATGGCTCAATACCTGAGATCGCCGCAATAGCACTGTTGCTATTTCCGACATCGTGCCTGTGTGAGTCGGGGGTTTTCTGCAGCAACGGCGACTAAAACAAAATGACGAAGTAGACTGGACATAAACCACACACTTGAGGTGTCATTGTCTCCTATTACCCCGAGATGGGACCGTCTGGCTGCAGAACATCAGCTCGGGGCTGTGGTGAGTCGTCATTTTCATGCACTTTGAATTTGCGTTGTATCGTATTTTGAAGGTATAAAACATTACCATAGCGATCAGTGTTGCGGTCAGGTTAGTTATGAAAATACCGCCATTTTCATGCAGCTCATACCATATTATTTTGTTGTATTATTTCCGCCACACCTTAAATGCCGGTCCCTGAAAATATGTGTCTGACTTAAACCGGTCCGTGGGGCAAAAAAAGGTTGGGGACCCCCTGGTGTAAATAGTTGCCTTCAATGTCTTGTTCTGTTCATTCAGTAATGACTGCACCGAGGCTGTGATATTTTCTTAAAGAGAGCCAACGCGGTATAACGGGCAAAATACAGCCTCTGTTCAGCAGAGCGAGATGATGTTGCAGACTTTTGTCACACTCAGTTTAAGCCTTGTGTGGGGGGGGGGGGGGGGAGGAGTATCAAGTTCATGCAGGAGGTGAATAGAAGACCCGATAAAAGCAACAAGTGTGACCCCGCTGTGAATGAGGCTACCTTTGTGTTGCACACTGATGGGAGGAGGTGTGGCAAGATGCCCCAGAAGGTCACAAGAGAGAGAATCGGCGTGTAAGGGAGCTGTGGGATGAGGCGAGCGCCAAACAAAGCCGGCCATTTTATCCACCCCCCCCCCCCCCCACCCACCTGCTTTGGGAGCCTTGGATGAATGTCACTCTCCCCGCGTGCAACTCAGCCAAAGCCACTGTGCTTCGCTATTGCTTTATCTGAATGACAAGTGGAATGAGGCGTAGAAAGAGGAGCAGAAAGTGGAATATCGAGGACACGCTGAATCGCTTTTGCCAAACATGGGCCGATGTTGCCGTGAAACCAAGCGGCTTGCTTGATGTTACGTCGGCCACTTGTGTCCTCTGCTGGGGTTCAGGCGGAGAGCTGGGATTCTTTTGGTGCTGCGAGGGAATTTTGGCTGCTGTTCCAAATTGCAGCCTTGTCTCATTTCTTTCTGGCTATCTAGCTATATGTCTCTTTAGCGCTTTAGCTAGCGATGTTTCTTTCTCTCTCTCTCTCTGTCTCTCTGCGTCTATCAGTCCATCCTTGTGGCCTTCAACACATTTTAACACTCACGTTAATGTGATGGCAACACAGGAGTTGCTTGCTTTGGTTTGTGCAATTCCAAGACAAAACTCTGGAACACACTTTGATCAATAATCCAGGCATTGATCACCTGGAATGCTTCCGACCTCAGGGAAAAAGTTCCGGGAAGGCCCGAGTTACTTCCTGCATGGCTTGGGCCAAACTGGAACATTTTCTTCCTATGCTCAGAACGAGGTACAACCCCCCCCCCTATCCATGACCTCCGGGATTGATCTTGAACTGAAAGAGTTACCTGAGGCCCGAGCAACTGTGATGTCATTTGGAGTTAACGGCAAATGGCAAAATGGCCGCCCCTTGACATGGATAAAAACGCTTCGCTCGGATTTCTACCAACGCAATATTTCTCCGAATGCCCCCGTTTAGGTGACTGCGTGCACATAGAACATATTGTCCAGAAAATATTTCTGCCCTTTTACGGTAATTTTGACCCAATTTGTTTATTTCCGAATGATTGATCAAGCTCTTGACATTCATCAGTACCCAAGACATTGCGCTCAGTTTCACGGGGGGTTGTGAGAGGGTGTAAATGTTTTCAATCCTGCGTATGGCGTTTAAAACATGTGAGAACCTCTCTCCAGATTGGGGATTTTCACGATGGCCACCACGGGACGGGGGTGTGGGCTGCTTTGTTTGTTTTAGTTCAACTATGTGGAGACCTCATTTTGGCTTGCAGTCAAGTCTAATATTCGCAATGCATCCATTTTCGTGTGTCCTCATTTGGGTCCGGGCTGCGCTGGAGCCGAGCGCCGCTGCCAGTCAGTCAGTCAGTCAGTCGATTTCCAGTCAAAGGAAGGGCGCATGCTGTACGGATGGACAAATAAGCGTTGACACTCACGTTTACGATGATAGCCAATTACCTTGACAAAGAAGCCATGTCGCCCGGAGAAACGCGAGCACGCCAAGTCGCTGGAGGCAGACGTGCTTCCGAGGACGTCTGCGTGTCTCAGTCGGGCTGCACACCCATCCACAGTTTGCCCGTGTCCTGCTGCAGCACCCCCCCCCCCCCCCCACCCCCCCGCACCCCACGCCCCCACTTGCTTCCTTGGCCCCGGCGCCTGTTAGCACGAGCGGTGAACAAGCACTTTAGCCTGCCTAAGAACAGGTGATCCTTCACAGATGGAAGACGCTGTACCCAAGAGAGTTCACGCTCTATCGTTTGCATCTTTGGCTCATAAATCTTTGATAAAGGATGTCAGTTTTGCTTACACAGAGGGGATGAAGATGCCCCCACAGGTTCAGGATGCAGTGCAGGCACAAAAGGGCTTTACTGGGTTGCATGTCTGCTTCTGTTCTTGTCGGGATAGACAGAGAGAGACCGATTTTTCCTGGTGTTTTAATTTGGAAAAATGTCCCCCTATTGCCGATAAATTACAGCAGGATAACCGTTTGAGTGCAAATGAGTTAGGGTAGTTAGAACTGTCCTCACAAAGATGTTGCACTTGATTAAATCTCTTGGACGTGTTTACGCACACGTCGAAATGTGATGTACTGTGAGTCTAGAGCCGGAGTGCGATCACTTTTTTTTTTGACTGAAGATGTACTTTTCAAGCAAAGAACCACGCGCGGTCGACCCGTTACGAATAAATAAATAAATAAATAAATAAATAAAAGGGGGGTCGGGGGTGGAGGGGCGTTCAAATTTCTCCGCCTGGCTCCTTCCCTAAATGTCATGGCGCCTTTGTGCTTGAAGGAAGCCATTGGGTCCTGCTGATAAGCTCGGCCACCCCAAAGTCATTGTTGCCTTGTAATTGTATTTGCACAGCTTACCTGCTTGCTGGGGCGAGCGATTCTGGCTCTGTAAATCAAATGATGGGGTTTTTATTCCGCCTCTAATGAGCGATTTAACGATATAAGTGTGCTGGCCCAACGCCAACCGACAAGCCAGAAGGAAACAAGGTCCCAACTCAGGCTCGCTCGCGCGCTAGCCAAATGCTAGCCATTATTGGTCGTGTTCTGCCTGAACGGGGATGAGGAAAATGAGCAAAATGGTCACGGTGTCGTCCGATTGTTTCTTCCGTATTTCAGCTCGCCGCCTCCTTCGGCCTCGCGCTAGTTCACATCTTGAGCGATTCGTTGGGTTTGGTACAGTGAAACTCCTCTACAACGAAATCATGTTTGCAGCAAGAAATTTTTCACAACAGGGGGTTTTTCACTGGAGCAAATTTGATCTCAGATGCAAACACACACATACACACACACACACACACACACACACACACACACACACACACACACACACACACACACACTCACAAATGTATGTGTTAATGCATGAAGATTTTTTCACAACAGGGGGTATTTTCGCCCATGTAGGTTTCGTTGTAGAGGAGTTTCACTGTAGCGTGACATATCAGCGATTAGCTCACGCTGGAACCGGTCAAAAATGAAAAGTTCATCTCTTTTTTAATTTGCTAGCATAGAAGCCATTCATGGACCCACGTATTAACTTTTGATCAATATTGCTTTTTGCCTAGTACGGCTGGATTAAAATAATAATAATCATAATAAGACTAATAATAATAATCAGGTTTTGGCCGACAAATATTGAAACATTTTCAGTTCTCAAATCAGTCAGAGGCGAGCTGGCTATTTCTCCCTCATTGCTGTCTGTAGGCAACAGGAAGTGGCCTCACTCCATCTTTTTACCCCCGTTGATTTGAAAGGCGAGTAAATGACAATCGATTGGGCAGCCACACAGCTCCGCGGCCCGCTAACTGCTAGTCTGGCGGAGAGGCTATTATTAGTATTGCTCAGCATGTCGCGCACGGATCAGGTAAGTGGCTGCCTCTGACAAATGCTGTTTGCCAGCTCACTCCATTATCTATGGGGAGCGGCGCGACCGACGAGCCTCGGCGCTAATATGCAAGGAAATGCTTATCAGATCATATTAAGAGGAGGCCCTTCCAGGGACCAAGGGACGTAATCGTTTTTGACAAGCCGCAGCCCAGGAGCCGTGAACCCTCCGGAGAGGAAATGGAGGCTCCTCTTCACACGAGTGCGAAGGAAAGGGCTTCAACATGCGGTATGCGGCCCATGCGAGCCTGAGCTGCTTCAACGGATGAACCTATGGCGCGGATGTCACATTTACAACGCGGCGTTCTCACAACAGTCCGCTTTCATGGAGACGAACGACCCTTTGCCGATCGGAAGCATTTGGGCGGACGGATGGAGAGGAGAGGAAAGCGTTTGATTGAGTATATTGGCAAGAACTCTCCTCCGTTAGATCACTGGCATCTCGTTCTAGCTTTGCAAAAGGGCACAGCATGAACATGGACTTTGTATGGGAGAAACTTTTATTCGCCAAGCGACCGCCTTGAGGTAAATGCAATAAGCCATCGAGACGTGCTGGGGTTTTTTCCATTGAAGAACACCAAGTGCACCGTATTGAATTAGTTGCTATGGATTTAGCTGGCGCAAAAAAAAAATAAAAAAATCGACCTTATTCCTGTTACCTTTGGAGAGTCATGTTCATTCCCGTGGGAAGTTTCTCACTTTTGAACCTCATCATAGTTAACGGGCGTTGTTTCATTGCAACTGAGAGTTATCGGGGACATTGGAAGTTTACAAGGTCACTCATTGACGGAGCTGCTCACATTTCTTATAAAAAAAAGGGGACTATGATCAGATTTCATCTGACAAGTTGTGGTCGGGACTCGCCGGGCAAGGGCAAACTATGTCGGCACCGACGGCACACGTGCACGTCATCAAGGAGACAAAAATGAATGGCAACCAATTACATGGAACTGCGATGTATGGGGGATGAGGAGGGGGAGGCACGAGGGAAACGGCAATTGGATTTTGGCACTATGTCGTGCCTGCTGTCGCAACTTTGTGACAGATGTCAACAGTACGAATGCAGGATTTGGGAGAGTTTAGAATCAAGTTCGAACCGTTTGGATGCAGTGTGTCTGGCGCTGTCAATTACAAATTGGCTCGTAAAATGGCAAAATGGCAAATTTATTGAGCAACGTGTTCGTTCCCTTCATGGGGCCGTTTTGAACAAGAACTGTTTTATTCCTTGTCACCGGCCTTCGCTAACGCAATTGTAAAGACATTTACAGAAAAAAAAAATGGGTCTGAAAAACAATTCCTGGCCAGAAATACAAAATGAGAGTTAGCAACTAGTTGCAACGGACTCCTCTGGTCGACTTGCACATAGCAAATGGTGCAAACTGGTCATTTTATTGGTTCAGACACACAAAACAGAAACGGTGTTGGTGAAATCAGAATGGCTTTGCAACTGTTTTACTGGCTCTTGTGCAATTAAATTGATCGTAAACAGAAAATTGTTGGCATTGACAGAAAATTGGAGAATGGCTACATGTTGTGGAAAATTGCACATAAATGCTCCTCCATGTGTGGTTGTAGCTGTTGCCCATTTACACGAGAATGGAAACAGCAGGAGCTCAGGGGGGGGGGGGGGGGGGCAACCCCCCCCCCCCCCAAAAAAAAATCTTGAGCTCTAGACGGAGCAGGAGAGGCAGTGGTCGAACATGACGTCTCCATAGTGATGCCGAGAGTCTTTGAAAGTCAAGAGGGGGGGGGATGCCTGCCCAGCAATCTTCGGGGTTGCAGACCCGATCAACAGTAAATGCACGTTAGCTGGCCGTAATCCAGAAGAGTTTCGGTCTCTCGACATCTTCAGACAATATCTTTTTCTGCGGGGTTAAGGAATAAACTCCAGCATGCCTTTCCCTTTGCGAAGAAAGTTGATGGCGAGTTCACCTACGGATGGCCGACCCGTTCATTCAAAGACTCGTTTCGTACACATTGTGACCGGGTGGCAGCCATCACTTTCCACTCAAGACTTCGGTCCATGAAAATCAACGGCGACGTACGCGTGTGTGATGAATTCAGAGCCGCTTATGAGCGCCATTGTTGATTGGACATGATTGGACATGAAACATATCAAAGCTTTGAGGAGAATACCCGTTTTGCCGAATCGAATGTGTTCCGCGGAAGTCCAGTCACTGCTCGTGGCGTCGAGTCACCTTTTTGGGAGACATTGTCAAAGGTTTCACTTGATGTGTTGAAGTATCGCAGTTGCCCAGAGTCAAAGACACGCGGTCTCGCCGGCAGAGATCTGAAAGCAATTTTAATAGCTGTCATGTCCCCACTAAAATCAGAGCGCTAATTACACCTTATAAAAAGCCTGTCATGTTTCATCATCCCACAAGCGGCAACAATTCAAACTCAATCAGCCTCTCAGATCAAGCGTGGAATTTGCACACCGTCGCTCCGTAATTGAAAGCTTGCGCAGCAAGGTTGCCGATTTCAACGTGTTTATTCTTCCCATCGAGATCTCGTCTCCGACCCCGAAGCTCAGCGAGGCTCCCCGGTTTCCACCTTTCGGCTCGTTGCGCGAAGGCGCTAGCCATCCGCCGGAGGACGAGTGCCTTTGAGACGCGGATCGTTCACGGCCTGCCGTTGGCAGTCCGACCCGGTTGCTTTGGTTTGTTCCGTTTCGCTCTCTCCGCTGACACGTCGCCGTTCCTTTTCCGCGCGCCTCTTTGTCATGAATGAACAACAGGAAGAGAAAGAAAACGTGTTGTCTCCCTAGACCAGAGACCTTTCTTCTGCTTGTTGTAGCGGATTCCTACCTCCGGGTATATTTCAGATTAAACCGTTTAGAAAAAAACCCCCCCAAAAAACCCAAAACCCCAAAGACCAAATTTCTACAAAGCAGCGCTTGCCTTCTCAAAACAAAACTCTGCACCTATGAATGGAAAGAGTGTAGGTGCGATGACATTTAAAAATGTGTCAGAGTGGAGGGGGGAATTAATCGAATGGGAAAGGGATGAGATGTTGGAGCATTTACCGAGCGCAGACGGAGATTGTGGAAAAGGATGCTCACGGGCTGGAAGGAGGAATGGACCGGGAAGGTCAGGAAATGTGAAGTGCGCACAGGCAGAAAAATGAGAGGAGAATAAGATGGAGCGCTGCGACCGGGTTGAAGATGCCCGTCGCCTCCCTGCGAGAGGCAAGTACGGATGTTGATATCTGCATCGGGTTAGTTTTGGCACGAGTCCGCGAAATTGGCCAATCGAGCCGGACGTTGATGTTAACCCCCATGCAGTAATTATCCCAAAATTGGACATTTCGGACTTGTTGCACATTGGAAGAGGGACATTTTTGGGACGTAATACCCTTCATGCAGCCACTTAAAAATACTGCATGAGGGTTAATACAGTCAAACCTGGGTTTTCGTCCATAATCCCTTCCAGAAGGCTGTTCGAAAACCGAAATTGTTCGAAAACCGAAACCACGCTCTTTTTAAAATAAAAATGTTTACTGAACACATCTGCTCACGATGGAAAGCGACACGAGGAAGCGTCACTTCCTCGTGTAAGGAAGGTGGGAGGAGTCAAATGGTGCATTCAAGTGCGCTCAGTTTGTTTGAGAACCGAAATTTGTTCGTCATCCGAGGCATAAAAAACTCAAAATTTTTGGTCGAAAACCGAATTGGTCGAGAACCGAGACGTTCGAAAACCGAGGTTTGACTGTATTGTCAGTTGGATCCTTTCCACTGGGAATTTGTGCAGCTTGTCGTTCTGTTTATGTGTCGCGTGTTCACGATCGCCGTTGTACTCGGTCCAGTCCATCGCTTGTCCCGTCGACAAAATGAACTGCCGGTGTCAAACGTCAATTTGGCCCAAAACGTGTCTTCCAAAATGGCAACACCCCGTGGATGGCGTTGTTCTGCAGCCATCCATCATGGTCAACGGTCTCCCGTGAAGCCCGATAACACACAGCTTCAAACGGTCTGGACGTCGGACTGCGACGTTTGTAAGAAACCGCAAAGGCGCTTTGGCAACCCAGAAAAAGAAACCTTGTGGAACACCTCAAGCTTACGCCACAACGTTATACGTGAGGCATTCAGGAGGAATCGGGCGCTGCCGAAATGCGGTCACAGGAGGCATTGCTGCATGACGGAAGTGATATAGACAAGTAGCAAGTATTTATCGGGAAGGTTTCCTGAGGCGGACGGAAAGCAAAAAAAAATGCACTACAGTACTTTTGAGCAAACTGCAGGAAATCCGAGCCTCAGCACCAAGTGGAATCCAAGCCTTCATATTGGATTCTATGACAGGCATGCATAGAAATTGGGGCGGAGCGCGGTGCACAAAAGAGGGTCATGCCCCGAGGTGCTGGCAGTTTGTTGCATTGCTCAAGGGTAGACCGGCAGTGCTGAGGAAGCAGCCTGTTGTCTCAAGATGCATGTCCCAATTTCTGTCCCCAAATTCTTTTTTTTTTTAGCTTCTCTTGAACGAGGCTCATTGTTCTCCGATGACATGCGATAGACTTCTCAGTGTCCTCGTGTGCCACGCATCCTGTTGCGGGCAGAACCGCAATTCAAATCAAAAGATGGCATCCATTCCAAGCTTCAAAAGTCACCCACGGGAAGCCGCAAGGCGGTTCAGAATGTGGCGCTCGTCGGGATTTCACATGCCGAGCTGGATCCCGTTTGCAAAATCGGAATCCCTCCATCAAGCGCATTGGCTGCCCTTTCGGTTGTGTCCGCCATGTTCTGTCAAGTTGCTGGAACGCTTGCGTCCTTTGGACCGTGAGCTGTTTCCCCAAAACGGCCCTTCCTAGTTGGGTTGGAGCACGCCAAGCCCCCCCCCCCTATTTTCACTGCAGGCTGGCGCGTTAGTTGCTCCAAACAACACGTTGACTGCGGTTTGAAGTCGCAGGCAGCCATATGTGACTCGATTGCTCGTGATGGATGACCAGAGGGGCGGCTTTGCGGGAATGTAAGCGTTCGGCGAGGAAATGCAAAACACAGGCTGCGACGGAGCAGATCAACCGAGCCGCCGGCCGAAAGCTCTGCGCCCCAATTTCAATGTGAGAACCTTCATGTGGAGTCGAAAGGTTTCGGCGTCTTCTTGGTCCCCGTCGGCAGGTCTGACTCTCGGCCCTTTCCACCTTTCAGCGAGCGCTGCGGAGGGCCGCGTTTAGCTCTGCCGACATGAACGATGCGGCACCATTGCCTCGGTCTCGCTAGAAGGAGCCGCCCGACAATTCACACTGATTGCTCCCCAATTGCCCGGCCGGGAGAATCGCCTCTTCCGTTTGAAGCTTGAAAGTGGCTGGGTTTCCACCTTCTCTCATTCTCACGGATATTTCATTCTTTTCAATCCCCCCCCCCGCGCGCTCCACCCCTCCCTTTTTGTTTTTAAGGCTGAGAGATTGGAAATGGGCCGGCAGAATATTGGTTGTGCGGCCTCAAGAAAAATAGCGCAGCGGCGCAGAGTGTTTATTCCGAGGCAGAATTCATCACACTCGGCTGCAATCTGCTGAGAGAAAATACCTTTTGTTATCTCGATGTGTTTATGTTGCGAGCAAAATATTGTTTGGACTTTGTCCGCCATTGGCCTTCCATCCCGCCGCGCTATACGTTTGTCACATTTGTGGCGTTCACAACTGAGACCACGGGAAAGGTGGATTATCATGACGGCAAGAGGATGGTGACGGATGCCGAATTTGTTATGTTTTCGAACGTCTCGGTTCTCGACCAATTCGGTTTTTGAAAAAATTTTTTTTTATGCCTCCGATGACGAACAAATTTCGGTTCTCGAACAAACTGAGTGCACTTAAATGCACCATTTGACTCCTCTCGCCTTCCTTACACAAGGAAGTGACGCTTCCTCCTCTTGCTTTCCATTGTGAGCAGACGTATTCAGTAAACATTTTTATTTTAAAAAGAGCGTGGTTTCGGTTTTCCAACAGTTTCGGTTTTCGAACAGCCTTCTGGAACGGATTATGGACGAAAACCCAGGTTTGACTGTATGTTATTTATTACATATGAGAATTTTTGAGATTTTAGAAAGCACCAATCATGGAAGTTGACATGTTTGATTTGCTTTCGCGGGCCGCATAAAATGATGTGGTGGGCCACATCTGGCCCCCGGGCCTTAGGTTTGACACCTGTTGTCTAAGTGCAACGACCCTTGATTTTGAATAGAACAACCGCTTGTGTTTTAAGCTCTCTTAAGAGAAAGAGAGAGAGAGAGAGAGAGACGGCCCACGGTCGGGGTAAAAGCCTTCAGTGTGTAAACTGATTGAATTCACACTTCAGCCAACCCCAAAGATTGCCGCTAACAACGAGTGAGTCAGTTTTTGGCTTTTGTGCCGAGTGGCGCGTGCGTTGCGTTTCCGTATGCTGTCGTGACGGGGATTAGCGCGACACCCGTGCACACGCGTGTATCTTGTTTGATCTTTGGCCCGCCGTTGAACCCGTCCCCCTTTGACAAGAAAGAGCTCTGGGCGGCCTTCTCGGATGGGCTCCCCACCCCACACTGCTGCACTCTGGCTGTCACCTTGCCTCAAACGTGTCCATCTGCGCCACTCAGGTTGACCACGAAAACCTCGGACCGATTTGAAGCAGGCGGCCGTGCCGATAGCACCTCCATCGATGGCCGCGTGGGTTTTCTCCGGGTACTCCGCTTTCCTCCCCCATTCTAAAAACCTGCGTGACAAGTTCATGGCACACAATGCCGATGGACACAAGCAAATGTGATGCAAATGGTGGCTATCGCTAATGCTAATTCTCAGCTCCCGTCCCCGGTTGGGCTGTTCCACAACGTTGCAGCACAATAGAGGACATAAAAATGCGAGCAATTAAAGAAGCAAAGCAGACAACTCAAGAATCAATCATCCGATATCGCAATTGCAGTATATGACCTCCACCCTTCAACATAAAAGGAAAAAAACTCCAACACGTCTTATATAATTCGGTGATCGCACACAAAGGCCGCATTATTTCCATCGTGAGCTCGACAAAGTGTCCTTGAGCAAGATAAAGCTCCAAGATGAGCTCCAAATGCCGCCATTCCATCAGTAGGTGACCGAAGAGACGGTCTTGAAGCGCTTAGAGTGCCTCGTCGGTTAGCAAAGGGCTGCGCAAGAGAAGGCCCATTCGCCAAAACTGCTCAAAACTGCCCCGACTGAAGTTTGATCATAACGCCAAACAGATTTCCCAGAGATTAGCGTCGAATCGCCTGCCCCGCCTTTCGATGATCCGAATTGAATGGCAAATTGTGAAAGGTTGAATCAAAAAGTGGACACGGGAAGTCGTCAACAAGAGAGTCAACAAACTCAGGACGAGGTTCACAAAACCTGCTCGGTTGAATGGCTGCTGAGCTACTTGCGAAGCAGCGCTGTCACTCGCGCTTTTCTTCGGACGGTATTTTCTTCCTCCTTGAAAGTGCGGCTCTAAGTCATCTTGGAGTCTTTGGCTTGCCAACGGTAGCCAATGTCAGTGATGAAAAGCTGCTTGTTGGGCCGGCGTCCTAATGTGGCGATTGGATTTCCTGCCCGTATTGATCTGCAGATGTGCTTGTTTTGCTTCCCTTTTGACTCCTCGCGTTGCAATAATTGCTTTCTAACGCTTTTCTCAGCTTCTCTCGTCTGTTTGCCGACACGCGATTGGCGCTCAGTTGTCTTGGTTGCGTCGGTAGGTTTGAGATGTTACTTCCGGTCGCTCCAAATGACACTTGTTATGAAGAAAAGCGAGATGACGAGAAGCTAAAATGAAAGCACTCGGACACCGGCTTCTTTATGCACATACACGACCCGCACACGCGTGTGCAAGATCACACTTTTGACTGAAGGCTTGATGAAATGCTTCAAATATGTCCTCAAAACACATTCCAAAAACGATGCATGGCAGGCTGACAGAACACGCGAAAATTGTCCCTGGGTGTGAGTCTGAGCGTGGATGGTTGTTTGTCTCTGTGTGCCCTGCGATTGGCTGGCAACCGGTTCAGGGTGTCCCTTGCCTGTTGCCTGAAGACGGCTGGAAGAGGCTGCGGCACCTATTTCTCCATAAAAACATTTTTTAAATGAAAGGCGAGGAACGTCGGTCACGATATCAAGAAAGAAACAACACATGAACGTTTGAGAGCCATCAAAATGACAGCCAGTAGTTTTGGCGCTGAAGCCAGCCTTGGTGGTCGTCACCCTGCAGCTCTTTTGCGCTTGTTATTTATTTATTCATGTCTTCGCATAAATGTGAGTTTTCAGCTTTTTTTTTTTTTTTTTTGCAAAAAGTCCGCAAACGGTCGAGAAGCAGCGAAAGTCAGCAAAACGACAGTGAGTCACATAGAGCAACATATACAATACATGTGGGGTGAGTGTGTGTGTGTGTGTGTGTGTGTGTGTGTGTGTGTTAGTGCACTCTGCTCAAGCGCAAAGGCCCACGTGGGGCATTTTTTAAAAATATATATGTTAATTGGTCGCTACTTCGAGGATTTTCGTTTATTGCGGGTGGTTTTGGTCCCCATTAACAGCGATAAACGAGGGATTACTGTATTGTATTCTTTTCTTCGTCTAATGTTATTTAGGCCGCTTTTGTGTCGCTTGCTCTTTGTATTAAATCCAATTAGTCCCGAATGGGTATATTTTGAAAGGCATCCATCCGGCGCCGACCGGAGCTGCTCACCTGGCACGGATGCGATTGTCAGGTCAACTCCTGTCCGAATTTAGGGTTTGTCAATCACTCACACACACGACGGGCAACATTTTGTACTTCTTTGCTTCGTCGCTCAGATTCAACACGCGCCAAATGTTTGAGCGGTCTACTAACTCGCCTATCTGGAACACAGTGGGGATGCACTCAAACATGAAAGCACAAGTATTAAAATGATTCTTTCAAAAAAAAAAAAAAAAAAGAGCCCGGCGACTGATGTCTTAAGCGGATTGAGAGAAAATCCATCTGCTTTCATGTCAGCTCGGCTGTCGATGGAGAAGTACTTTTTTATGGATGCTGTCGTCAGTGACGAGCGGACTGGAGCGGTGACAGCGTTGTGTGTTTGTCACGGTGATTGGCCAAGTTGAGTTCTGCGTTTTGCGACAGGCAAGGCGTGATTAGCCGCCAACCTGAACAGTGGAGCTTCGATTACTCCTGTGTTGTTTGCGTTTCTATGAATCAACACAATCCAAAACATTTTGTGCATGGAACTCACTTTGTCGATTTGCACGCCCACTCAAGTGCATGTGTGTGTGTGTGTGTGTGTGTGTGTGTGTTTGTGTGCGCGTGTGAGAATTAAAGCGTTCCCATCAAGTTGCATATATTTAGTGGACACGTTGCAAGAAACAAACGCAAACGGAAATCCTTTGGAATTCCGCCTTCTGGGCAGTTACTGCAAACACTCCAGTTTCCTCGGCGGCCATTAGTCGTTGCAAGCAAGGAAAAACATATCGTTTGCCAAGGCGCCGAATACATTAAGGGTGTCATATAAACATGCAAAATCTTATGAAAAGAATGTTTCTTCCCCCTTGCTGATTTGACTTAATGCTAGCTGCAAAGTGATTTAATCAACCTTCCAAGTGCTTCTAATTTCAGCAAGGAGCACGCTTGTAGCGTATTATGCAAAGCGTGTGTCATTTAAAGATTTTCAAGAGGAGAATTTTAGTTTGGTTGCCGGACTGGGAGGAAGCCGGGACAAAAGAAAATGAGCCAAAACGAAAAGATTGACGACGTCACCGCCGAGCAGTTGATCCATTCTTCTCATATGCTTGTTCTCTATCGATCATCGACATTTGCACAAAGCGGGGAGTGCGTTTCCAAACTTTTTCATTTGAGGGCCGCGCACAGAAAAATGGAAGGCTGAAAGGGCCACTTTCAAATTCGTCCACTTTGTGAAACACGCTAAAGTCAATCCAGAAAGCAATTTGAGATTGTTTGGATTGTCTGGTTAATTTCGTCAGCTTTCTGTTTCACGTGTGAATGCAAATAGTGAAGGATTTTTACAAGTCTTTGGGGTGGCAAACAACATGGACTCGAGGGGACTCCTATCCCTGGTGCATTTATGGCAGGTGTGTCAAACATACGGCCCGCGGGCCAGAACCGGCCCCGAGGAGGTTCAATCTGGCCTGCGGGATCATTTAAACGTGAAAAAAAATGCATTAAAGACACAGAATGAATATTTTAAATAAAATGCGATTCGTGGATTATCCGCTAGGGGGGGCACACTGTTTGATCACAGTAGAAGACAACATTGTTTTGATCAGGGAAGAAAACAGCAGTCTCAGTCTGTCACTGTTGATAGACCCAACGCAGCAAATGGATGGCGGGCCACGAGTGGCCCCCCGAGCCATAGTTTGGACCCCACGACTGGCATAAAGCCCGCCCTACCTTACATGATTCTGAGCTCAAGTTCACGAGTCAACAGACAAAAAGATGCAAGCGGCCTGCCACGGGCGTCCTGCTGTCATGTCTGGCGTGTCGACGCTCGCCGGACTTCCCGGGCGGCTCGAGCGTTGCAGCGGTTTCCCTCGGGGCTCACCGGCTGATTTGCCTCGTCCTTTGCACGATCCTCCATATGCTGATACATTATGCTTTTCATTATCTGTGAACAAATATTTTTTTTTTTTTTTTTTTTTGTGCCCTCACTCCCAACAACTCCCACGGTGCCGGACCAGCATCTAACAGAGCAGAGTGATTAAGCGGAAATGTCATTGCATTCATGACTCATTCCCTCTGGGTATTGCTGGGCTCGCCCGCTTCATCCTGCGATGTTCACTTGGTACCATGTTGCTGTTCGCTCCGATATAGAGAGATACTGTACTTGATTTTGTCCGAGTGGAAGTCCTGTTAACAAACAGCATTTTATATTTTGCACAGCGTTGCCCCCCCCCCCCCACCCCACCCCTCATTTCCACTTCTCTTTTGCCCCAGGGAAGGTCCACAGCTGGCCAGACATGCAGGCATGCCGATGCCGGAGGGAGCCCCATGCAGCTGGCACATTCAAGAGTAGTGCAGGCTGGGCTCGCAACACGAATCGTTTTGCACTGTCCTTTTGTGAAGCAAAAAGTGGCGTTGTTGTGTTTTGTCGTTCTGTCGTTGCTCTATGAAAGGTCACACTTGAGAATCTTCTCAACTCAACTGAATTTTTGAAAAGACTTTTGCAATGGCTGGCAAAGGATGGAATGTTTCTGTGAATGATTTATTTGTTTGGGGGCACCAGAGAAAGGGGTGGTGCCATCCAAAGTAAAAAAATTTGGCGTTTCGGTGCAGTCGAAACTCCCTTCAACGCGCTCGCCCCTACAACGTTCACATTGCAAAGTCCCGATTTCACGTCATTCATTTTCCATTTGCCGATTTTGCTTCCGTACGAACACCTTTATAACGTCAACGTCATTAGAACGACCAGATTTTTCCCACAGAGCAGTGAAAAGGCCTTCGCTACAATGAACCGTGGGAAATGAACTGCCACCGCGACCTTTCTTATGAACAAAATGTTGGCGTGCGGGATTCCGAAAAAAACGTTTGCAACGTCTGCAAATCTCGCTGTCTGTGAAGGCCCGAATGGGCTCTGACTTTGGAAAGGGAGCCTCCCGGACCGAGCTCGGCCCCGATGACGAATTGGCCAAAGTCGACGATTTTGACAATCATTCGTCATGGCAAAAAAAAAAAATCGTGGCAGATTTCGAGGCTAGCAGGTTGGAGGATTGGCGTATTTTGAACTGGAGAAGGCTCTTTTCATTTGGTGCCTGAATGCTTTCAGAGATGAAAATAGGAACACTGGCGTTTGTCTCATGTCTTCATGTCCACGTATTTGTAGTTGACAGGTTTATACTGTATTCCATGTTCTTGTTTTTAAAACCTATGAATGTTCATACTGTACTATACGTCGTAGTTGGCGGCCATTTTATTGGAAATGGTTGCAACCAACGACCTTCGTAGCGTACGGATTCTCTATGTCCATCGAGGTACGTCATCACGAGGTCGGCCTGTATTTGTTGATTTCCGTACATTGCTGTTTGATATTATTAAGCTGCAAAAAAAAAAAACGGGAAAAAAAGTGGTTTGTGTGTTTCAACCGATGTCGGTCGATGACATGACTGTTTTGGGTTGCGGCGGTCGCGTCCTGCCTCGATGAAGCGCATTGTTAAGCAGTCCGCAGGACCCAAAGCTTTTTCAATGTCACTGCCTGATCCTCCGTCGTCAGAAGAAAAATCGAGTCGATGAGTCAGGTGAGAAGCAGCGAGAGGTGGGCGGGCACGCGCTGGAGCGTGGCCATCAAGTCACTGCGGCACTGCAGACTTTTCTGTCATAAAAAGACCACTTGTAATGCTTTTTTTATTGAACAACCTCGTTCTTTACGCGTGACTTCTTTAACCCAGTATTTTTAAGCGGCTGCATGAAGGGTATTACGTCCCAAAAATGTCCCTCTTCCAATGTGCAACAATTTTTTCCACAGACTGTTTTGTCTGTGGTGTCCATTTGTCCAACAGTCCAAAATCGTCCAAAGTGTCCGAAATGTCCAATTTTGGGATAATTACTGCATGGGGGTTAAAATTGCAATCAAATAGAAGGATACTGTGATCGGGGCCCATTTTGGTCAAATTCATCTCCTTGATAGTGGGGATTATGTTTGCAAACTACACGTTTTGTTTTTTTGTTGTCAGAATGATCTTGCACAAGGTCATTTGAATTTAGCTTCGGCCCCACCCCCCCAGATATTTTTGATCTCCTCCAAAAGTGAAGCGCTTCACACGGCGTTCGTGGCTAAAGGGTCGCAGTCGGCGACAGTATGCGAGCAGGCGATCGGGACCCGTACAGGGCCAGAGTCTGGGCTCCACACTTGGGACTGGAGAGCGAGAGTTCTCGGTTCGGCCTGTGCTGCCTTGCGCTTAGCTGGAATCCCATTTCCGTTTTGTTTTTCGGTTTGTTAGTTTTTTTTCCCCCCCTCTTCACTGGAATGAAACGACATTGATTGCTGGCTCAGATGCCCGATTGGGAGCGGAGACTGAAAAACGAGGGGGGGGGGGGGGGGCGAAGGAAGAAGACAGAAAGGGATGAAGGAAAAGAGCCAAAGAAAGTACCAGATGGACATGGGGAGAGACAGGCCGCAAGATCGCGATGAGAGATCGAGAAAATGCTGGAAAACCACAAGCCTCCTGCAAATCTACGATAGGACATAAAAGGGGTAACAACAGAGGAAAGGGGAAGGGGTGTGTTGGGGTGTGGGGGTGTGGGAGCATGCAAGGATAAAAGAAGGGCAGCTTGGCATCGATGCCATGGAAGCAGGTGGCGTCTGCGGCGTGCTCATCCTCAGATCTCACTCAGTGGGATGCCTCATCAGCATTCCTTCCTCAATTTCAACGATTGTCAGAGAGGAAGTCAGCGTTCTCGGGACATTGAGGAAATCACAAGAGGTGCTGGGCATCTCTTCGGAAAAGGAAGGATTTTCTCTCTCGTTCCCTTCCCACCTTTTGTTCGGGAGGTGGAAGGTGTGGCTCCGTTTGATTGCAGCCTGTCAATCGTGCATGTCCTGGATGACCAAATGGGAGCTGTACCATCCGCCGGGTCTTGTGTTGACACTGGAAAATAAGGTCGACCGACGGCATCGGTTTTCCAAACCAAATTGGTCAAGCAAGCAAAGATATATTGTGAAAATTTTTGGAAAACGGTTACGTAGCATCTTTCTGTTCCAGGGCATAAGGCAAAATGTTTCGGATTTGCTATGGCATTGTCGCTTCGAATAGCCCGGGGGTCAGCAATACATGCGGCTCCAGAGCCGCATGCGGCTCTTTAGCGACATCTAGTGGCTCCCTAGAGCTTTGCAGAAAATGTTTGAAAATGGAAAAAGATGTTGATAGTCGTCTAATATCGCTCAAATAAATATAGCTACATGTTGCAGCTCCGAAAAAGGAGAGCTGTGGTGTTGGTTTTTTACAAACGTACACTTTATTTCTGCTTTTAACAGTCTCGACAACGCACAGACACGTCTGCGTCCGACTCCGTGCCTTCTCTCTTCTCGTTGGACTCGAGAGGCGTTCAAAGACAGCCTCCGAAAAACGCAAATTAATGATCACTTCACTGACACTAAGAAAAGCGAAAATAAGGCACCAAAACAAAAAAAATCAAGCGAGGAAATCACAAAATAAATTCTATGGGGGCGTTTGTGAACACACAACAAAGGAATGAATAACATAAACAATTCGGAGACAGTCCAGTCTCCTACATACATACAGAATATGTTTCCTTCATTGTAAGTTTTATGGAAGACTTTTAATTTTTTGTGGCTCCAGACTTAATTGTTTTTTGTTTTTTGTCCTATATGGCTCTTTCAACCCCTGGAATAGCCTAATTTTCAGGCAAAAGACACCACATTGGACAACTCTGATACTAGCCAAGCACATGAAGGCTATACAGTATTTGTATGGAGGTGTTTGTTGATGTGTTTTTTCGCGCAGCGCAGCGCCCAGCTGCAACGCCGAGCGTGTGCAGTACCTGTAGCTGGCGGAATAGAAGCTCACAGACACACGTTCCCCGGAGACATATTAGCTCGCTTGTGATAATTGCGGCGCGGGGCAATTCAGATCAGCTTTGAAGATCCCCCACCCGCGTCCGCTTTTCCCGCGCAGCCGCGCCTTTTCGCTCGCAGAAGAATGCAGCGGGGATGTGAGACGGTTAAGTGCAAAAGTCGACAGTCGAGACGGCATCAAAGTGGAGCGGTCAAATGTTCAGCTCCGCCCGCACCAAGCGAACTCGCTCCGTCGATGCATTTATCTGTCAGTCCAGACTAAATTCCCCCTCTCGGAATATTCGCTCCAGAGAGATTGCGCTGACACGCCGCGGGCCCACAAGGGAATGGACTGTGTCTTTGGGGCAAGAACATCCAGAAAATGTAAAAGACAGATCAAAGCCTCCACTCGAAGAAATATGGCAGAGTTGAAATTCAGCCTCTTCCCAATGGCGCGAGGATGCTTGCTACAATGCATATTTTAGTGGAACAATAACTTTGGCTGTCGAGAAGACACTGCAGCGTACTTCCACCGAATTTCTCTCTTGGTCGCAACACGCGCGTTTGCCTGACCGCTTGCCAGCGTCATTTCATCATGCTCATTATAAGAACTTAGAGCAGGGGTGTCAAACATACGGCCCGCGGGCCGGAACCGGCCCGCAAGGAGGTGTGATCAGGCCCGCAGAATAATTTAAACGTGAAAAAAAATGCATAAAAGACACGGAATTAATATTTTAATAAGGTGCAATTCGTGGAATATCCGCTAGGGGGACACACTGTTTTGATCAGAGGAAAAGACAACATTGTTTTGATCAGAGAAGTGCTTCATGAAATGTTTTGTAAAAGATATGTTCATTAAATGTCAACATTTTCCTCATGTTCTTGTGCTTCTTTAGACCAAAACAAAGGGAAAACATTATTTTGGTTATTTATAGCAGAGTATGGTCTAATTTTTAATGGTCCGGCCCACTTGACATCGACCGAGGCCGTATGTGGCCCACAATGTGAAATGAGTTTGACACCCCTGACTTAGAGAACAACCACAACAGCAAAAAATAAATAAAATAAATTGGATTTTATTTTTGGGGAAGAGGAAAGAAAAGAAAGTATGAAACGTCAATATTTTCATTCAGTAACAAAAATAAGAAGCGGAGAAGAAAAAAAAAAGACAATTCTCAACTCAACTGTAATTTGTAGAGCAGTTTGATTGAATCGGAATTTGAAGTCGCATGTTATTTCTTTCTTTCTTTCCGAATAGCCGCTCCTCCACAGGAATCCCGCGCTCTGAAAGCAGTTCATCCAATTCCTTGTCAATGTGTTTGTCTCGTTGGCTACACAGCCTCTCGTGAACTCGTCACAGTTTGTAGTTTAGCGGCCCTTTGGGACCATGTGTCATTCTGCTGCCTCTCTTGTCTACTCACAAGTTTGGGATTATTGAGTTGGATTGACCCAGCTCCATCAGTTCCACATCCTGCCTTCCCCACACCACTACCAGCGCCGTGCTCCAGGGAGAGAAGAACCCCCTCCAATGGCCAATTAAACTATTAATTGCAAATCAGATCCAATTTAGAAATGCAGTAAATGAGGCATAGGAATGCTAGTGCGTGCGTGCATGTGTGTGTGTGTGTGTGTGTATGTGTGTGTGCAAGTGAGTGAGCATGCTTGCAAGAAGAAGAGAGAGAGAGAGACAAAAGTGTGACAGTGTTTGCGTGCATGTCTGAGGGTCCGAAGCTGCGCGCAGCGTTGCCCCTGTCAACCCCAATCAGCGGAGTAGAGAGAGAGCAAATTGCAAGGCTGCCTCTCGTTTGCTTTCCCCAAATTTTCTTTGTTTTTCTAATCCGCGGGGCAGGCACACGCATTTGGATCCGGGTTGCACTTTAGTCAATGCCCGACAAAGTCAAATGTGGAAGATTCCGGGACCAATCTTCTGAATATTTGATGTCTGTTCCATTTTTGGGTGCAGTCTGGCCGTTTTACGTCAAATGGGCGGCGCCATGGCACCTAAAATGCTGCGATTGAGTGAAATGAAGTGTTGCATATTGATAGTGATCGCTTTGCTAGCTCGTGTCCGCATTGGTTGATCAGAATCAGAATCAGAATCAAATTTATCGGCCAAGTATGTAAAAAAAAACACACAAGGAATTTACTTTGGCCGTCCGCGGGAACGTAAACAAGACAATGACCAAGAGGGGGAGACAGAACGCGAACAGGAACAGGTGTGATCTTTCAGTGAACGCCGCTTGGAGACTCTTTTCATGTATTTTTGCCGCTTTGCCGGTTGTCAGTCAGTTTCTTGATTGATGAGTCATTGGAGGCCTCGTGTGCATAAATCTCTCGGGCTTACGTGCAGCCAATCCGATAGGCCGGGTTGATTTCCACCAAACTTGCCGTTGGCAAGTGGCCCGTTGTGTCTGCACACCGCCACACCCTGTGCGGTCTCTGTGGGTTGCTATAGTAACATCGTAGGCATCATCCCGTAAAAAAATGGGTGTCTAAAGAATGAAGCCTTGTCTTGACTGAGCCCCTCTTCAACAAATTCATATTGTTGGCGAGCACATATCCAGAGACCTTTGTTTCCAAGTAGTTCATCCCCCAAGTAGCAGCAACCGCAGCCAATAAGACCGCCGCCGCTTTGTTTTCCCTCCATGTCAATGTGACTTTTTTTTTTTCCCTTTTTAATTAATCCACGTTTATTATTACCTAAAGTCCTGCCTCCTCGCATCCGTCGTTTGCAGTTTGTCGCTCTAATATTGGATTTTTAGAGAGAGCACGACATCTCACGGAGGCCGATATTTGTTGTGAATTGAATTCTAAACCATCTCCCCGTCCGTGCGCTTTAGGATCGGTCTTGCTCGGATTTCATGTGAATGTTGCACCTCAGGCTTCCTTTGCGCAAATGACAAAAATCGGATTTGGGTCGGCACGTCTGAATAAGGCCTGCTCGATCAGTCTCCGCAAAAAGAAAAACAATTGATAATAATCCTGGTCATAATAATATCGTAAATTGCCGTTCCCGTTCCGCCTTGTTGGCACTTATCAACAATCTTTGCGTTTTTGACTGACTGCTGCCATGTGCCCGTTTCTTCAAAAACGCAGGTACCCTTTTTCCACCCGAAGAATCTTGGCGCTCGTTCAGCGCCAGTGCTGCGCTTCGTTGGTGCTGAACAAGTTCGTACGAAGAACGTGTTTGGTTTTCCACCGGCAAAGCCACGTCATCGTAAAGTGCCCAAACGTCACTGCTCTTACATCGACGTTTACCCAAGAGTGCCTGCGCTATTAATAATAATAATATCATAATCATAATAATAATAATAATCAGAATCAGAATCATCTTTATTGGCCAAGTATGTAGAACACACAAGGAATTTGACTCCGGTATAACACGCTGCATTAGCATAATGTGCTACTAGCATCTGCTAGGCAAATTAGCATCGTGTCGATTATCCTTGTATGTAGTTTAGAACAGTCAGCGTTCCCCTGACGGAGTTGGTGCCACAGTCTGGCCCGACAAATAATTGGGGCCACCTTAAGCACCAGAGCTGGAACCAATTTCAGTGGTGAAAAAAAAAAAAAGAAAGAACGGGTGCTAACGTGGGCGCGGCGCTGGCCCGCAACTAACAGTAGCACGAGCACAAGTGTGGCGGAAAAGGGCCAACACAAAACATACTTTCGGTTACTTTTCCATATTATTTCCGTGGTATGACATTGGCAGCAAATGATGCGACCGAAAGGGAAACACTCTGGTGTTTACATACTTCTGATAAATGACTGGCTGTTTGCTTTAATAGCTGCAGTGAATACAGAGAGGCGTGTAATTGCCTTTATGTTGATAATGGAGTCACTTCGGTGCTGGGGGCATACACGCACACACGCACACACACACGCACACCCACGGGCGCACGCACGCACGCACATGCACGAACCCGGCGAACGTATTCTTCCATCTCTCACCTCCTCCGATATTGGGTGGGTTTTCCACCTCGGGGCTCGATGTAGATGAAATGTCACCTTTAATGGAAAATTTGATAGAAGCGAAACAACAGCCAGGAATATTGCCTATGCGAGTAGCGGGGTAAGTGGTAGGGCAAGGTCAGCAGTAGCGCCCCCCCCCCCCCCACCCCCCACCACCACCCCCGCCCACACCCATTCTTCTTCTCTGAACGAATTCACGGGGGGCGCTTGTTGCCTATTAGCAGCGAGGCAAATGCAGCCGGCGGGCAAGCAGGGCAACACGCTGCTCCTCTAAATGGATGAGCGTACTCGCCGGAAGTGCGCTGGCGTCCCCCCGCCGCCGCCGCCGCCGCCGCCGCCGCCGCCGCCGCCGCCGCCGCCACCACCACTTGGGGCCGGCTCACTGCGGAACAAGCTGAGGGCAGTGGACAGCGGCAATTAAGCATCACGCCAGCCCTCCGTACGTCGCCGCCCCTTTTTTTCCTTTTTAGTTCCGCCTCACTTCAATTGTGTCTTAATTGCTTTCATATCATCGACGCGCATGAGTTGCTCTCCACATGAACGGGACCCAAACGTCCCATGGAAGCCGGCGTTTTGGTTGCCGTGCAGATGTCTGTCATGCACACGGACGGTCGCATCAAACCGCGGGCGATAATCGTGAGCTTCGGTGATGCGGAAATGGTGGAGGCATGCCACGGGGATGCACGACCTTCCCTGAACTCTGTGCAGCAGTGCTCGCCCACTTTTTTTGGGGGGGGTTGCCGTACAAGCACGTTGCATGCGATAGTCGCCGGAAGAATTGATGTTGACTGATCTTTTCTCACGCTACCTCTGGTCACACGATACTCCCCGTTTGGCCGTGTAATTAATTCACCTATTGATTGCATCCCATACGTCCACACACGCCCGGGCAGCCTGAAAGCTCAGCGCCGCATTGTCGGTTGAATGCACAATCAGTCTTCTGATTGCAAATCAGTCCTCACGAGGGCAATAGCTTGGGGTGTGCCGCGTTACTTTTTTCTCTGCTGCCGAGTGTAAGGATTCATTTCAAAGTGCACGCCGGCATAAGTCCAGGATTGCCGGGCGCAGCCGCTGGCCCGCCAGCGCTTTTGACTTGATAGTCAAGCAAGCTTCAGCATTGAGATTTAATTGGAGTTTAAGGGCCTCGATTTTGCTTTTAAATTCACTTTTAAAAAAGATTCCAATTGAAAAAAAAAAAACAAAACACCAAAAAAATTCAAACTTTTTCTGCCACCTTTCTTTTACCCAAAGCAGGGCCAATAAGGATCTATCGACCACAAAAGGAATATTGGACACGTCCCAGCAACTTTGCCCCCACATGCTTTGTCATATTTTCTTGAAAGAATTTAGAATGAGCATTTCAATATAGTGAAGAAGTGAAAAAACAGGGGGGGGGGGGGGGTTTCCAAACGGTCATCCACCGTCAAGTTCCCTTGAGTAAAATGCAAACATGCGCGCTTTCCAACATTTGAGGTGCTATCAAAGAAAATAAAAGGCATACCTGTCAACTTTTCGGAGCGCCAACCTGTATAAACTACCAAAAAAAATCCTTATAAAGAGCAAAAAATCCTTATAACATACCAAAGCATTTTATATGTCAAAATAACGGCAGAAAAAAACCCACAAAATTTTCAATGATATTTATTGTAGATCTCCATAATACAATGTCTGGTTAATGTCTAATCATCATTCTACTTAGTGGCATTACTGTGTTCAGAGTTGTATTCCTGCGTTACTTTTTTCACCAACTCCAAATGCTGACCCATCGGCAAAAAAAAAACAAAACAAAAAAACGGAAATTTTCAGAATCCGTATGATTTGTGCGATACGGCCATATACGTAAGATTCACCACCAAATCCGTATGAACTATGGCTAAACCGTATGAGTTGACAGGTATGAAAAGGGCATGCGTGGGGAAGAACGCTTGAGAAGAACGCCCGTGCCGGTGAAAGTACAAAACAACTTGAGCCGAACTGAAATCCGCAGCAGGATGTGGCCGGGAAAGATTCGCCACGGCTCACCTTAAAGTCAGCCTGGATGGCAGAAATGTCATGAAAGTTGGGAGAATGGCGTCGTCATGGAAACTGCATTTTTATTCAGCTGACAGGCGACGGCGGCGGTCGGGCGCGCGCACGAGCGCGCCTCCGTCGGCGGATGACAATGCCCGCCGATAAAGACGTCATCCCGAGAAAAACGGTTGGCTGTCGATGGCGGCGCGTGTCGACGTCGCCTTTGCTGAGGTCACGTCGTCCTCGGCGCTCCGCTGAGGATTCCAAAGGCTCCAACTGACTCCTCTTTGAATTTGAAGAGCACTTCCCTCAGGGCCTGTTTAAGAAAACATATTGCCAGACGGGAGAGGAGACACGAAGATGACCTGTAGCGAGGAGACAGAGCCCTACTCTTCATATTTCATGAGCAACTGCATAAGGGTGGGGCGGGAGGGGGGATTGAAATATTGAGCGCCTTCTACTTATCATGTGTTTAAGAACCATGTGACTAATGGAATCAAAAAGGATAACGCGACTCGTGCTGTCGGATCAGGATTTGATGAATGAATGGTCTCCTAATCCGGAGCGTATGCGAGACGTTAGCCGGAATCTTCCCGTTCTCTGACAAGCGCCACAAATATGGAAATATGGATTTGTTGCTGTGCTGGAGGCGAACGTCCTGTGCTAGCGAGGCGACGCGACGCGCATGTTAGCAGCATATTTTCCATTCAAGATGTCCCGACCGACCTCAGCATTGAGAGCTGTGATCACTGCTTGTCACTTCAGCACACGAAAAACACTTTTGGTCCTCCATTCCCTGAATGTAGCGTTCCCCCCCCACCTGTTTTGTCTCCTAGACCGGAAAGCGTCCCCCCAACCCCCACCCTCACACACAAATAAAGTAATTCAACATTTTATTTGATTTTCACATTCAACCACTGTAAGTCATGATCCCACAAATGGCGTTAGCATCATTGCTACTTACAAATGTGACTGATCAAACGATGACACTGATGGCTAGCTATTAGCGGCTCAACCGCTCATGTTGACGCTGCGCCAACTCTGCTCACTTTTTCATCCTTTCCGCTTGATCACTTGGGCGCTGCTTGATCAAATGATTCAACAAAATGCTTTTATTGTCTTGTTTTTGACGACAATCGCTTTATCTTTGCAGGTCATGGCTGCCCTTCAGCTGCGCGTTTAGCTAGCTGCACATGTGGTCAATTTGTTCCAATTCCTTTCTGTCTACTGGTTCTTCTTTTGTTTATTGGACCGATTGTGTTGATCTCAACTTGCAGGTCTGTCTCAGTACAGTTCTGTCCCAAATGCGGACTGGTGGTTGGGGGGGGACCCCCTGCTTTAATACGTCTGTCTGCCAAGGTTGATGCAAATGAGTGGAGGGCACCGTGATTTAGATGGAGCGGCTCTCTTTTTTCCCCACCCCCTCCCTCCGTCGTTGCATAAAAGCCGGCGCAGGGACAAGTCAAGAGGAAAAGCCCAAACGTCACCCTGCATAACCGCGCTATCACATACACCAAAAAGACTTCAAGTCTGCCAGAGCAAAACTTTGGAGTGTTTATCAAGTATTAGTCACTTGTAGCTTGTGAAGAAGAACGAAGCGGCGGCTCGACGCTGCGGTCGACTTGTGTTTTCTGAAATGTGGAACACTGGAGGCAAACGTGGCGAGCACGGGAGCAGACAAAATTCTGCTCCGATTCTCTTGGGTGCTTTCTTAAGTTCTTTGTTGTTGTTGTTGTTGTTGTTGTGGTTCCTGAACATAGGGAACGCAAAAGTTGGATTTTGTTTATTTTCAACAAATCCTTTGAGAGGTGGAATAATGGCTTACCTGTGCTGCATTCTCCGCATCAAATGAAATATTGATGTGTGTCAAATAAGTGGCAGCGTTTCGAAAGAGATGGCAAAACAGGGAAGAATTGTTACCTGTTACCCGCAAGGGACACCCCATCATGCACACCTTAACATTTCAATCAGGCCCAATACCGAAGAAGGACATTTTACAAGGGAATGATTTATTGATGCTTGACAGTAGGGGTGTCCAAACAGCG
The DNA here is from genome assembly GCA_018466805.1 of Hippocampus abdominalis. Lineage (NCBI taxonomy): Eukaryota > Metazoa > Chordata > Actinopteri > Syngnathiformes > Syngnathidae > Hippocampus > Hippocampus abdominalis. Next base: position 1,791,571 of record CM031707.1, on the reverse strand, counting down.
GCCCGGGGAATCCATTCTTCTCCATCCCGCAATGTGACCAAAAAAAATAAAAATAAATGCAAAACCCCCCCCCCACCAAAAAAAAAAACCCTACTAAAAATGACATTTGACATGTGCCGCAAGGTTAGTTCAAAAAAGATGAAAGTGGGCAGAGTGATAAGGGAATGCGTCAGAAGAAGAGATGCCATTAACCCTCATGCAGTATTTTTAAGCGGCTGCATGAAGGGTATTACGTCCCAAAAATGTCCCTCTTCCAATGTGCAACAACTTTTTTCACTTTTAATTTTTTTTCAAATTCAACCCCTCAAAATGTTCAGTGGGAATTGGCCAAGACATAGACAAAATTTCAGCTTCGTGGAGTTATTTTTCACTGTTTTGTCTGTGGTGTCCATTTGTCCAACAGTCCCAAATGTCCGAAGTGTCCGAAATGTCCAATTTTGGGATAATTACTGCATGGGGGTTAATACTAATACAGTCAAGCCTCAGTTTTCAAACGTCTCGGTTCTCGTCCAATTCGGTTTTCCACCAAAAATTTTGAGTTTTTTTTGCCTCGGATGACGAACAAATTTAGATTCTCGAACAAACTGAGCGCACTTGAATGCACCATTTGACTCCTCTTGCCCTCCTTACACGAGGAAGTGACGCTTCCTCGGGTAGACGAGGAAGTGACGCTTCCTCGTGTTGCTTTCCATTGTGAGCAGACGTGTTCAGTAAACATTTTTATTTTAAAAAGAGCGTGGTTTCGGTTTTCGAAGAATTTCGGTTTTCGAACAGCCTTCTGGAATGGATTATGGATGAAAACCGAGGTATGACTGTACGTTTGTTCATATACCGCAGAACTTTTCTCGATATTCAAAGATACAACTAAACCATCTTCAAAACACGGTCGTGAGGGGCAAAAATAGTTTCCTCCACTCAACGATCCTCAAGTAACTGTTGCTCACCTTACTCCATCTTATTCTTTTTGGGGTTCTTTGGCGGCTGTTAAATGCAGAGCGGGGGGGGGAGCCGGGGGAGCCGGTTGCCCTTTTACTGCCGTCGTGGCCGCATCACACAAAATGCTCTTCGAAAACTCCTTCTCGTGAAAGATTCAAGTCGAGATGATGTTCATTTGCAACCCGAGCTTGTGTTCTCACTCGCCACGCGGATCTTCTTGCGCTTTTACCAATGGAATCTTGCGGCGGCACCGACAAAGTAGAATTTATTGACGCGCCTATCATCATGTAGCACGCGGCTTCTCCGGCGCACATATAATGTGAGCGCAAAGAGACCCGAGGGAGATTGTTCAAATAGAACGACAGGTTAACTAAGACCAGCGGCCAAGTATTCCCGCGTGGTAATCATCAAATAGATAGCGAAGAAGGGAGAGACGTAGACGCCTCGTCGTTCCACGTTGCGCAAGAACGGGTGCCGGGGGGGTTGCCAAACACTTTACCTTGTGGTCGTCAGTCGACTCGTAATGTAATTCCAGCTACTGGTAAATGAGATGACTTTGATTACGGGCCAGAAGCCGAGAGCGGAAGAAAGTGGCAATTCGGAAGTGCGTCACATGGCCCATCAGGCACCGCCCGCTCGCCTCCGCCGCTCCGAGTCGGACTCGTTGTCATGACGGCTGGTCGTCGCTGCTCCGCAAGGCTCGCTGCAGCGCATCCCAATGAGCCAGGGACAAGCGACGACGGCGAGCCGTTGGCGGCGACGGCGTTTCAACCGATCCAATGAGCTCTTCAGGGACAAGCGACGACGGCGAGCCGTTGGCGGCGATGTCACCAAATATTTGGGGGTCGGCGTTTCAACCGATCACCGCCAATCAAACTTGATCGTTGAAAGTCCCCCCCAAAAAAAAATGATAGTCAACAACGGGTAATTTGACCATGTGCTTTAATAAGTGGTGCCCTCTCATGGATTTTTTTGCAGTAGAATAACTCCACCGTGTTAGTTTGTGTGTGTGTGTGTGTGTGTGTGTGTGTGTGTGTGTGTGTGTGTGTGTGTGTGTGTGAGTTTGTGTGTGTGTGTGTGTGTGTGTGTGTGTGTGTGTGTGTGTGGTGTGTGGTGTGCTTTTTTTTGCTCTTCGAGCTGTGCATGTATGGACATTCTGGTTTAGACACTAATTTTATAAAACGCATGTACACACACACACACACACACACACACACACACACACACACAACACACACACACATACACGCACACACACACACTCACACACACAAACACACACACACACACACACACACACACACATAGGCCGATAAGGAATATTAACCCTCATGCAGTATTTTCAAGCGGCTGCATGAAGGGTATTACGTCCCAAAAATGTCCCTCTTCCAGCAACAACTTTTTTCACTTTTAATTTTTCTTCAGCGCCGTGCGATTCAAACGCCCAGAATCCAACCTCCCTAGGTATGAGTGTGAGCGTGGATGGTTGTTCGTCTCTGTGTGCCCTGCGATTGGCTGGCAACCAATTCAGGGTGTCCCCCGCCTACGCCCGAAACTGCTGGGATAGGCTCCAGCAGCCTAGTGAGGATGAAGCGGTTCGGAAAATGGATGGATGGATGGTCTTCACTTTCAACCCCTCTTCAGTGGGAATTGGCCAAGACATAGATATACACTATGCAGCTTCGTGGAGTTATTTTTCACTGTTTTGCTGTGGTTCTTTGCTGACCCCAATTTTGGGATAATTACTGCATAAAAAAGTCACCGATGAGGAAAAGAATATTTTGGGGGTCTGGCCAAAGGATCAATTTTGATCACAGTGACACGAAAATCCCTTCTTTGTTGCCACCTCTGTCTTGACGTTTCTCTCAATGTGCAGCAGCGCTTCCGTCTAAAACGCAGCCTGAGATACTTTCGGAAGATGGTGGCGGGCGTTTGTGGGCAGGTGCAGTCTTTTTTGTTTTTTCCTTCGGGTCTGACACAGTGCACAATTCGGAAAGTGCGACGGGAGACCTCGAATCCGACGTAAGGCCAACGTTGCGCTCCTTGCACGCACGAACACACACACACACACACTAAATGTCTATCGTGTGTGATAAAGTGGAGTGGCGCTCTGCCTGGCGGGGACGAAAGCGGGGACGAAAGGGCCAACGGAGAAGCACTTGGCTGCCTAAACCCCCTCTGAGCGTGCGTCAGCGCATCTTATCGTCCCGCACGGGGGCCTTTGCATTTGCAGTAAACATCTGGCTGTGTCAGCGCCAGTGCATCACAACTCTTTGACGCACACCGGCCCCTTTTCCCCCCCCGCACATGGCGACACAGACTTCTCTGGCTCCGATTCACGACATGCAAAAACGGGAGCGGCAAAAGCTCACAGGCAAAAAGCTGCCGTTTTCCCACTGCTGTGAGTTTAATGGCGTTGTGTACAAAGTGGACAGTTTTCAAACGGTTGCATTCATTTTCTGCCACCATTTTTTGACTCCTTACCTTTGAAAAGATATACCCGCACTATTTATTTCTCACTTTGTAAAAATGCCATGACTTTTGTCAAGCCCTGTGGCTTGTGAAAACATTTTTTTTTAAAAAGTCAAGTTTAGCACAGAAATCACGTACATAGAAGCCGCCGTTGGCCTGTTACGTCAATGCGTCCGCCATATTGGATGTGGCGGATCTGCTCGCAAACCGATGCAGGAACAAAGCAAATGGACGAAACGAATAACGTGGCCACCGACCACACGTTATTGCCTCCGATTCATTCACCATTCGCACACATGCAAATAGGTGGGGGGGGAAGGGAAAAACCATGTTGACCGTCAGTATATGTCATCACTTGAACAGTCTTGCATACATGGCTACTTGTTAGCGCAAATTGGAAGAATGCAAATGACGGTTTGGTGCCGACCGACTGTGTTTTCTCAATGAGATTGGATATCCGCCCATCCGTTTATCTCCCGGCCGTCTTCGGACAATCTCTTCCGCACAGGATTTTTCAACAAAGAATTTGCAATTGATTCTGATGCTTACCTCGAATTCATGCGACGTGCTAGCCTCCAATCATTTCTTATTTTACACGCGACCCAATCATCAGTTGTCGCGTCTGCCGTAATTTGTACAATGCATCAGGCAAATGCTATTCGGGTTTGTAGGATTTGCCATTAGATCTTTTTTTTTTTTATTCACACACTGAGAGGCACGCACATGTTCCATAAATCCCATGTTGATTAATTATCGCAAGGTCTTTGAGTATTTGTCGACGCATCCCAAAGGGGCCTGGGACATAAAAAGTCTCACTGATGAGTACGTTTGAGGGCTAATCTTTTCAAAAGCAGCCACCTGTCTGGAAAAACACCGCACGTAGTCACGCATTAGCGCGTGCACGTTGATTGATAAGGCGGGACGATACAGTATACGCTCCCCGTTTGGAGATAAAGCGCACACATGGAGGAGACAAAACAATAAAAGCCGACAGCTAAAATCCCTTCTGGCGGCGCTTATATTTAATGCGCGGCAATGAGAAACTCGGTCGGTCTTTGGACAGGAGCCGCGCAATGTTAATGCTACTCGTCATCCTGCTACCGCTCGCTAACTTTAGTACGATCATGAATCCAAACCACCGTCCAAGCGCATGACAGGAAGACTTTTAGATTTCGATGAGTCATTAAGCAATAATGAGCCGACACTTGACTGTCGTGGTAACCGGTGGGCCACCGTGCCGCCCGATGATTATGATTGTGACTTATTTATTTGTTTTCAAGCCTGTGTGTGTTCACGCAAGGGTGCTCTGTGTTGCACAGTCCCCTCTTCGTGTCAACACACACATCAGCCGACACTGGTGGTGTCCCACTCCAATTATGACAAGCAGGGAACAGGCCCACTTCCCCACCAATCCTTGATGAATAATTGATTGATTGTGCCAGCGTTATGTTTAGTAAATACATGTTTGCGCTCTGATGAATAGTTTTGTCCCGGTGCTTATTTGTTCACTGTGATTTGATTCCTATGTATTATTTACTCGCTGAAATTGTTCTGTGGTTATTAGTCACTGAACATTTGCAATCGCATTTACGCTCGCTGCGCAGTGCGCCGCCGCATGACGTTGGGAGCAATTTGGCGGTCGTTCGGCGTTGCGGCTAGCCCGGGTGCTTTCGCGGCTCCTTTGCGTTTGACACAACGTAAGCCGTGAAAGAAAACATTTGGCGCAAATGTCAATTTCTCCCGTTTCGGAGGTTGGTCGGTGACCAGATCCACTGAGAACGCTTTCCACTGACAGCGTGGATGCATGAGAGCTGAAAAACGCTTCTTCTCGCCTTTGACGCACAAAGACTTTTTCAGTGAAAATCAATGTCATTCAAAGAGAGAGTCTCTTTGAATGATTCTCTTCATTGCTAACCACGCACTCGGAAGAAGAGGCAAAGAACCAGCGGTGCTCGCACCCATATTTCGGAAGAGATGACTCGAGGTTGACCGTGATAATAACGCCAAGATGAACAAGGAAACAAAATGAGACATTTATATCGGTAGCGATGGACAGATGAAGCTTCATGAAGTACTTGTGATCATTTTTGACTCCTCTCGATGGCACTCTTGGTTTAACGGTACAATGGAAATGTAATAATATTCCATTGCACTGGCCTTCATCTTTCAACCAAGAGCACCATCAAGAGGAGTAAAAAAAAAAAAAATACCATGTGTTTCATGAAGCTTCATTTTACCATCACTCTGCATCGGCACAGGGCAGTCCTCTTGCATCCAGGCCATGGGGGAGGAAATACTTTTGGCACATTTCCACACACACTAGCGAAGCGCTTTCGGACGGGTCGGCTCGTGAAAATGCCTTCGCGTCGTCACCCGGGCTGATGTGACCGGCAAAGTATGATTACATTCAAATTGTCTCGCCTTAAAAAGCCACAAAAGCTCCAAATTCACCCAAAGCCCGTGATTCGACTCCAAATGAAAATATGAAGAATGCTAAAATGGCAAATGGAAGACAAACAAACATCCCTCCATTTTCTAATCCGCTTCTCCTCTTCGCTGTCTTCGGGCAGTAGGAAGGGGACGCCCTCAAACGGCACACATCTACAAATTTGTGCTCACCGTGCCGCCAACAAACAAACATTGACTGTATCGCCTAACGGAGGTTGGTCGGTGACCGAGTTCAATCCACTGAGTGAAACGCCGTCTGCATTTTGCCAGCTTCCCGTTGCATGTGTGGGTAATTGTATCACAATGTGTCACTGTTAGCCGCGGACGACGGTCGCCTCCGTCATCGCGTTCCAACAAAGCCCAGCGTTTCCTCGGCAAAGATTGGACGTTGATGCGAGGAGATGGTCAGAACCGAAACTGCGCGTACCTGCTTGCAGGGCGTGGCGAGTGCGCATGCATTTGCTCGTTTCTCGCCGTTGGTGTCGGGCGCACCCAGAAGTGCGGGCGGGCTAACTGTGAAAGGACGTGGAAAAAGCCACACCGCTGTGCACCATATGCCAAATGGGCGCCTGCCCGCCCGCCTGCCTGCCTGCCTGCCAATTTGTGCGGGGTGCTGGCAAGTGCGAGCAAATGCTGAATTTTTGACAGAGGGAGATGAATAATTGAACATGTGCGGAGGGAAGTTCTATCGGGATATCCGCGCAGGGAGAGGAGAGAGCTACGCAGGCTTTCCATCAGCAAAAAAACCTCATTTAGATTTGGACCCGTGTTCCAAGTCAATAAAGGGAAACAAGTTTGGAAATGAACTCCGACGGCTTTGTTGTGTCGCGACGTAAACTTGATGGAAAGTCACTTTGAACTTTGACGGGAACAGCCGCCATCAAACGGGCTAAAGGCTGGCGCCTCACGCTCGGCGGAAAAACAAAGCGGATCCATGAAAGCATTAAAAAAAACAACAACAATTTTTGCATATCAAAGGCATTTTATATTTGCGTGAAAGGATGACGCGCACGGGGAAAGAGAGCACCTTGGACCAGCTGCAACGGCTAATGTCGTCATTGGGCCGCGAAGGTCATTGTTATTTGTGTTTTTGCATTTTTTTTGCAGGATTGAAGACCGAATATCTCTATCTATATTTTTTTGTTTGCTGGTGGCCCTTAACACTGCCTCGTTCTTGTCAGAGGGCTCCATTGGTTGCGGAAACTTGTCCTTGCCACAATGTGGTCAGATAAACAATCCCAAATAAAGCCGTTGGGAGTTTATTAGTCTCCATTTTTTTTTTCCAACTCTCCTTTCTTGTGTTCTGGACTGGTTGCTACCGTTCCAGTTTGCTTGAAGCGCTGGAGATGTGAGATCCTCGAGATATTTGGATCGTTATCTATATTTTATTTGATATTGCATTCTGTACTGTGTACAGTTCTTTTTTTTTTATGGAACAATTATTTTGTCAGTGCAATACTTTGTTTTTGTCATGATTTGGTTTGGGACCAACAGGTGGCACTGTAGGGCTCCCCCTGCAGCTGCACACCTGTTGGTCGTTATGTAATTATTAGTTGTATAAAAGGACTCGCGCCCGAACGCTCAGTGTCGGGCCATTGTTGCCGTTGGCTACTGTCATGTTGGTTTGTTCAGTCCTGTTTCGGTCATGTTTTTGTTATTGAGTTTTTAGTTTCTGCCATGGTTTTGTTTGTTACTTTGGATTTGTTTTTGTTCTTCGGACTTTGTTTTGGTTTTAGTTTTCTCTGTTTTTAAATACAATTTGTCAAGTACACCCTGCTCTTCCCTCCTGCCTGCTTTTTGGGGTCCACCACCACCACCTCGCAAACGTGACAGTTTTTCTTTCTACCCCCCCCCCCCAAACCCCTTCAATTCTGCTGCTGAAGATTGCAAAAATTCCCCAGTACGAGACGAATAAAGGTTTTTCTTATTCTCATTCTATCTTATTCACGTGAATAACAAGCACGATGATGGGGCAACCTGTGTCGGTATTCATTCCGAATCGAATTGTTCCCCACACCTTCTTTCTCAGCCTCCCTCATTCCTTCACATGAAAACACGGGCCTGATGTTCGACACCTGGACTGCTGAGTCATCATATGACTCGGGACGACAAAAGGCAGGAGCAAGAGGAGGGAAGTCATGAAGAGTAAATGGGCGGGGTTGGGGGGGGGGGGGGGGGGGGGGGGGGGGCGCTTCTGGGACAATGTCATCGCGCCCTTGGACCGTTGCCGCAGCTGTCCAGTGGAGCGTTTGTCACTCGGCGACCTCCGCGTCATTCCCAAAATCAATAGCCTCGTGGCTCGGCGTATTCGGTCCGCCCGCATTCCGACTCGAGCCCGTCCGTGTCTTGGCGCGCTCCTCCGTGCCCCCCCCCCCCCCCCCCCCTCTCCACTGAGTCATCTTCTCGGCCTTCTCAATGCAAAGTGGCTGCCGGCTCATCCTCTCGGAGCTTAATTGGCTCCTACCTGAGGCTGCGGGGCAAGGTGTAATTGCCATAAGAGAAAATGCGCCGCTTGGCTGCTTTTAGTGTCCTTGTCTCTAATCTCCCGATTGATTGTGCTTTTTCTGCCAGCCGGCGCACATTGTTCAACCCCATCGAGTGCATCGTTGAACTCCGTCTCGGCCGCAGCTCGGCGCACGGCGGCAAAGGATCAATTGGACCTTGCGCCTTTACGGGCTCATCGTTGCCAGTGGGGGGGGGGGGGGGCGCTGTTTTCCCCCTCAAGGCTACAGCGATTCTCTCGGGAGGTGCACCACCGCAAACAAAAGCTTTTTTTTTTGCTTTTGATGCGGTCGTGTCATCGACAAATTGACAGCAGTCGCTGTGAGTTGGAAAATCATGTTATCAACCCCCCCCCCCCCCAAAAAAAACACTTTCATCAATGTGTTCGCTGCATGTTGACCCTTATGCTGTATTACACACACACACACACACACACACATGCATGTTACAGTACTGGACAGTGCAGTGAGTTTGACTATTTTCATAAATCAATAATCAAATACCGAACGCTGGAATTTTCTAATGCTATGCGGCAGTTATTTTCACGGCAACCGCCACAAATCCGATGGCGGTGTAATACGAATCGAATGGCAACTAGGAGCCAAGTGAAGTGCAAGTCTTGCTGAGCTTTCTTTTTCTTTTTTCTTTGTTCTTTTTTTTTCTTGAACGAATGGAGACAGCCACGAAGCTCTTGAAGTAAACTCACAAAGGACCCGGGCGGCAGATGGTTTGTGTAAAGGAGGTGTGCAAAGAGGTAGCGGGAAAGAACGAAGCAAACAAGCCTGAAAATAGCATCCTGTCTCCAGTGAGCAGCACTTTTTTTTTTTTTTTATTTTTTTTTTTGCCAACTCACCGGTAACCAAAATCTGACCTGCTCAAGAATGCCATCTGGCCTATCGAACGGATAGGCAAACGTGACGTTTGTGTCATTTCCGAATACTTCAAGACGTCGAGTATTTATTGGTGACAACAGAAAAGCGCCGACCGCCGCACGAGGTTGAGCTCGGACCGGCCGTCCGTCCCGGCTGAATAAAAGAAGCTTAGCTGCAGCCTTTTGCCTACAAAGGCGGCCGCGCAAGCCGGCGACTTGGTGGCCACGAGTGCATTTGGACGCGTTGGCCCGCTTATCGCGTGGCGCTCCACTTCGAAAACAAGACTTGAACGCTTTCATGTTGGTTCTCGCCGCCTTTGCTTGCAAAGCTTTTGGAAATCCACCGAACGCTCTCACTACATCCGTCGCTCCATTTTCTGAAAGCGCTTAATCCTTGCGAGCCTCCCTTCGGCCGTCTTCGGGCAGTGGGCGGGGTACTCCCTTGAACCGATCGCTAGGCCAGTCGCAGGGCGCACGTACATTCGCGCTCACTCTCACACACCAAGGGACAATTTACAAAAAAAAGGGTGTTCAAAATAAGGCCCGGGTACCGTTAGCGGCTCGCCATCAAATTTTTCAGCGGCCCGTTACAAAAAGTGAAGATGGGCAGAGTGAGAAGGGAGGCTGTCAGAAAGATAGGTGCCGTTACTACGAATACATTTGGTTGTATACTGTCGAATTTTTCTCCATAGTCAAAGAAAAGAAAAGAAAAACACAAATAATCTTCAAAAGGGAATCAAGATGATCCCATTTTAGAGGTCAAAATAGTTTACTCCAATTTTTTATTTTTTTTTTAGTTCTGAATGGGGAGATGGGAATTTGGCTGCTGGTAAGTGCAGAGCCGGATCTATTCTGACACAAGGGGCTGTTGGCCACCCCCAAAAACTTCCTCAACCATTTACCTGAACACCTTGAACAGAAAGCCGACAATTCAAACGATTGAGAATTGCTTTCGGGACTGACTTGGCGCGTTTCAAAAAGTGGAAGAATTTCAAAGTTGGGCCTTTCATGCTTCCATTTTTTCCGCACGCGGCTCTCAAACAACAAAGCTTTGGACACCCCTGAGTGACCGATTCACCTACCGTGCATGTTTTTGGAATGTGGGAGGAAAACCGGAGTACCCGGACAAAACCCACGCAGGCAGGTAGGCACCATGCAAACTCCACACGGGAGCCGCAGCCGGAATCGAACAGACACATCTGCACTGTGAGGCCGACGTGCTAAGCAGTCGACCGACGTGCCGCCTGCTCTCACTACACAAAGACAAAAAAAAACACAAAAAAAGGGACACTGTCGGCTCCGTTGGCCGGGCTGGCGACATTTAGCCCTTTAAATGTTGTCCATCTTTGCAAAAAAAAACCCAAAGAAGTCGAGTAAAGAACAAGAGCGATCGGTGATCAGCTTTCTGGCTCCTCCCCTCTGCTCATCATGATGGGATTCCGTCGGAAGCTGCAGAAAATCTCCGCTTCAATTGGCCGCCGTCTGCTCCCCGTAATTATTATTTCAGCCACCATCTCTTCTCCAGCAATTAGTTCACACTTTTATTTGAACATCCCGCCCGGGACTAATGACACGCCATTTCCCGGGTCTAATGATAGCGACACCGCGGCACACATTACGAGCAGCAGAAAATGGCCAAGTACTCCTCTGTTCATCATCAGCCCTCTTCAGTCTTTCCGGTCTCAACCGGACCGCGTTTACCCGCCTCGCAAACTCACACGAGCGTTTCTTGATGTTCAAATGTGGAGGCGCTTTCTTATCAGGCTCGAGTTCCCATCCCGGCGGTGGCACCAAATCTTCAGTGGGCCCTCTTTGGAGCTTGAAGAAGCAAGTATTGAAATAGCGACACCCACGCTTGAATGAGCTCCTGCCCAGTCAGAATGGGCTGAGTTAAGCTCATGATTGACACCCGAGTCTCGATAAAGAGCATTCCCCCCCCCCCCCCCCCCCAAAAAAAAAGAGAAAACGAAAGAAAAGCAAGTCATCATTTCCCGACTGCTTCACCTCAAACTCAACTTTTCCCAGGAGCGCTTTCGCCGAGGCCATTTGCGTGAGTGCCTTCTACCTTGCGCCTTTGGTGCTTTTTCCCTGTCATCGCTGCTGTTAAGAGCGGCAACAATTTGCCTGCCAATCAGCGCCGCCTCTCGGTGCCCTCCACGGGGCGCGCAACGTGCAGGCGGATCTGTTTCCTGTGCCTTTGCACGTTCCGATCCTGAGACGCGTCGCTTGGAAAAGATGGCGTCGTGACTGCACAGGAGTGCATGTTTTCGGAAAATCGACCTCGAGGGTCGAGATGCGATAACGTGGAGGAAGTGCTGGTTCATTCGCTTGCCCATTGTGGG
>CM031707.1:1725000-1777500 GCA_018466805.1 Hippocampus abdominalis | reverse complement strand
TGTGCCATTTTAACCCCCATGCAGTAATAATCCCAAAATTGGACATTTCGGACACTTTGAACGATTTTGGACTGTTGGACAAATGGACGTAATACCCTTCATGCAGCCGCTTAAAAATACTGCATGGGGGTTAATGGTAAATATGGTTTTAAATCTGTCTATTTTTTTTTTCTTCCGAAATATGTAATCCCGGCACCTGTATACCTTGTAACCCTCAAACCTGAAAATATTCCTCTTCCAAAAACTTGGATTCCATTTGCTCAGCTGGTTGGCTCCAACGCTAAGCGCCTGCAGTATCACCTCTGCTTGACACGTTAAGCCGCTGCTGAAACAGGTGGCACGCAGGCTCTCTCCTGCCGAAGGACACCTTTGCGTGCTCATAAATAACCATGGCCAATGCCGCGGCTGTGTAGTGCACACGGGGGTCACCTCGGCACGAGGAGGTACTCGCTGGTCAGAGTGGGCGGCCGGAGCCTCCCACGGCCTTCGCAGGAGTGGCCACGCTCAACATTTTTCCAGCAGCGGGCGACTGATTCGTATTTAGGACCAAGCGCACGGTTCTATTTTCCTTTCTTGTTCTCGTACCCGCTCTGCGACGGGTGTCGTTTCGGCTCCGGACGTGATCAATGAAAGGCAGTTTGTGCAGAAAATAAAATGCACCCGTGGGGCAGCAAATAAAAGCAGAGCTGCAAGACATCTCGAAAGCGCCAAAGCCTCCGATAAGGCAACGCCTCCATATTCCGCACGTAGGTGTTAAACACGGGTATTGCAGGAAAGGATGCTTGGGTATCATATCTCCTGGAGTGATTTGCAGCAATAGCAGCTTCCGCTCGTTTGAGAATGCCAGTGTACCGTATTTTCCGCACTACATGTCGCACCAGCCCAAAAATGAAGGTAGACAAAAGACATATCGAAGTGGCACCGGAGTACAGTGAAAACTCGGTTTTCGAACGTCTCGGTTCACGACCAATTCAGTTTATGACCAAAAATTTTGAGTTTTTTTATGCCTCGGTTGACGAACAAATTTCGGTTCTCGAACAAACCGAGCGGACTTGAATGCACCATTTCACTCCTCTCGCCTTCCTTACACGAGGAAGTGACGCTGCCTCGTGTTACTTTCCATTGTGAGCAGACGTGTTCAGTAAACATTGTTATTTTAAAAAGAGCGTGGTTTCGGTTTTCGAACAATTTCGGTTTTCGAACAGCCTTCTGGAACGGATTATGGACCAAAACCGAGGTTTGACTGTTTAAGTCGCTTTTTATTATATATATATACCGTAATTTCCGGACTATAAGCCGCGGCTTTTGTCACACGCTTTCAACTCTGCGGCTTATTTAATGAAGCGGCCTATATAAAGACTTTTTTAACGGCCGCCTGTGTACCGTCTTTCTTTGTAAATATCTCATGTAACAATATGGGCACCTGCGGCTTATAGACAGGTGCGGCTTATGTGTGTACAAAATGTTTTTTTTCCTTTAAAAATGTAGTGGTGCAGCTTATAATCAGGTGCGGTCTATAGTCCAGAAATGACGGTATCTTTTTTTTCGAAAACAGGCATTGAATCTTGGAAGGCAAGTTTGAACCTTAGTCACAGAATAAAGAACAGGCTGAGTGGGTGTAAGATTTTCTCACAAAATGCAGGTTACGCAGCACCACGAAAAATAAACATGAACAGAAAAGTTGTCCAGTGTTAATGTAACATAAACATTTTGAAGTAACTACAGCAAAATAACACAATAAATGGACTTTTCCTCGCTCTCTGCATTGAAGTTCATCCCGAAGGTGCGCGATGAGGCGTTAACGTTCACGCTGTGCTTGCTCACCTTTCTACGAAAAGGATTGCGTTTAGGAAACGTGATGCCGGAGAACTTGTTTTCAAATTTTCATCCCGTTTTTCCATCACCGCACGGAGCTTTCGCTCAACACCACCCAGTACACAAAGTGTGTGTTTTTGCCCTTCTGGCAGCAGGAGTCAGTGACGCTCCGACAGCAGATCACTCTTATGGCCTGACTGGAAGGACAGCGAGCGCATAGCCGCCCTCCCTTGAGACACTTATTAAGGAGCGCCGCGCTCATATTTCATCACATGGTGGCCGCATTAGTCGGCTAGTTATGTGTCATATGCGTGCATATGTAATTATTTGCCTTGTGGGGACGATTCAAAAGCAGATGCCTCAATAATGATGTCGAGCAAATTTGTTGTTCTCGTCCGGTTTAAGATGAAAGGACAAAGTAGATTCGGGCAATCATTTAGGGTCGGCTGCAATCCGGCGGAAGCGCTCGCGGAGAACAAGCAACCTTTGAGGAAAATTGCGTCATATCCGATGTCTTTTCCAGTAAGCTGCAGAATGTTGCACTGACAAATGATCAACATCGTACGTCGCGCATCGCTAATTACTACCAAATGACTTACATCTCTGTTCATGTCCTGAACAAAGCTTCCCCCGTCCCCGAGCCCCGTTTTCGGTACAGTGTAACAAAGTCCATGCGAAAAGCACTCAGGACTACACTTTCTGTCACTCGCTACATCCGCACACAGGCACACACACGCGCGCACATTTGCACTTGCAAGAACAGAATGACCTCGTTCTGCCAAAACCCGTCCGTCTTCCCCGCTGCGCGCTCCGCTCAGAGGTGCTCACACACTCGCGCTCACGCACCGGGCTTTGTCGAGTTCAGGCTTTCAGCGAGCACACTCCCTCTGCGGGCCCGTTAAGTCATTAGCTCACACGGTTGGTGCATTAAAACCGCCTGCACGTTTCATTCCGGCCAGAGTGCCACCCAGTCGGCTCTGATGAGCGGGACATTCGCTCCCGAGTCCAGCGGGGGGGTCTCTCGAATGTGAAAACAAAGTCTTTTCAGGACGTCCGGTGGAGGTGGGCTGACAGCTGCTCGAACTGGAAAGTTTCGGACAAAGCATCTTAGCGTTGCTAGGCAACAGCACGAGTACAGCGCAGGGGAAAAAGTGGACGCAATGTGGACGCCTTTGCTCCTTTTGTCGTCGGGCCATTTCCAGCTTTGTGGTGGCTAACATGGCGGTCGACTGCTTAGCGCGGGGGGGGGGTCGGCAACACGCGGCTCCAGAGCCGCATGCGGCTCTTTAGCGACATCTAGTGGCTCCCTGGAGCTTTATAAAAAAATGTTTGAAAATGGAAAAAGATTTTGATAGTCGGCAAAGAGGAATGTGATACATGAAACAAAGAGTGACAATGGAGGGCATCCAGCATTTTATGTGCAGGGGGGGGGGGGGTCGTGTGCCTGTTTATGACGTGAAAAGGCCAGCTTGTTTTTTTCGTTTTCTTTTTTTCTTTATTAATAAAATGGTGACCTATCCATTCGATGATGCATTCTATTATCTCGGAGCAGTTTTTACAGTAGCTGTCCAAGTGCCCATTTCATGCTGAACAGGGCTTATCATCCCCCCCCCCCCCCCCCTTTCCATTGCTCTGTGGTCTATTTTTATCTCCTCACAAGCTCCCCGGCCCGCTTGCTAATCTTCATGGCTTTCTTTTCTTCCGCTCCCCAACCGCTTGATCATCTTTCCGTATCTCTTATTCGACGTCTTCCGTTGCGCCTCGGACATTGCGTGCAGGCATGGCTAGCATCTTGCGCTAATCACCGTGAGCTGCAACTTTCAGCGGTCCTGTCGGGCCGGGGGGCATTTTGTCAATGAATGATTTCGCGGCTGTTGCTCAATTTGTTTCCTGCTCTCTGTTTGAAATGAGTGAAGTGTGCATTTTAGCGGGGTGAAGAGGACTGCGTGTTCTTCGAGTGAGCTGGTTTGCGTTCTGATGTGCTTCTCTGGAAATAACCAATCAAACCTTTTTTACGGGTTCAGACAACCGAGACGGCCATCGACGTTGGCAGACCTCCAGCTCGGAATGTCCAAGCCCAGAATGTCCAATAAAATAATAACAACAAGTTCTACTTATAGCGCCCGAATGTATCAGGACGCGTCAATGATGGCAGCAAATGGCGTGATTTGTGTCGCCGTCCCATTTATAAAAGTCCGAAGACGCCTTTAAAGGACGTCGGCTTGGTGCAGGCTGCCCTTTTGTTTTGGTTCTGAATGTGAAGGTGAGATTCCGACGCCGCTCCGACAAATCGATTTGAGCCTCTGATCATTTGGTTTGTTTTATCGGGTGTCAGAGAAAGCCTAATTGCTCAGCCTATGTTTACCCACACCAGTGGATCGTTTTGTCCTTTTAACGAGTCCAGACACAATCCGTCTTGATCTTTTTCTGCCAAAACTTTGGCGCGCGCGCCATCGTGGAAAGATGACTGTTTAATGAGCACATTTAGCCATCGGAGCAGAGAGAGCAGCGGTGCTGCTGAAATAAATTTCAATCTTTCCGCACCGCTGTTTTCCGCCCTGTTCCGATCGTGTCTTCGTTATCTCTCCACCGCCCGTTCTTCAATTGAATTTTATCCCCAAAATAACCGCAGGAGCGATGGCAAATGGCCGAGCGAGGTTGTTGCATTTCAATAAAAACACAAAAGACGTTCCTTTTGTTGAGATGGGTTGGGGATGGACTCATTCTTCTCCTGTTTTTCCTCAGCGTCTGGCTTCAGGTCGGAGACCGAGTCGAGCGAGTTAGAAGGGCTGACGCAATGAATGCCAGCAAGGCGAGGCGAGTCTGAAGTTAAAAGCGGTAAAAGTTTAGGAAGCTGCACCGACGGCGTTCTCCTGCGGGCTGGCGAAGCAGTGATGTGCGTGCATGCTTTCGCTTCCCATGTCGTACTTGCCATCAGTTGTCATCTGACTGGTTTACCCCGTATGTCAATCAAGTAACGGGATTGATGATAGGCTGAAATCGTAAATTGTGCTGTACTTTGCGCCGTTGTTTGAATGGCAGCGCCACCTTTTCGACCCTGGTCACGTGGTAGCCCGGGAGCCGCATCGAACCGGCACAAAAGAGCCGCGGGTTGGCCACGCCCACTCGCACCGAGGGACAATTTAGAGCATTCCGTGAACCCGCCGTGCATGTTTTTGGAATGTGGGAGGAAATCGGAGTACCCGGAGAAAACACACGCAGGCACGGGGGAGAACATGCAACCTCCACACTGGAAGGCCGGAATCGAAACCGTGCACCTCCGCACCGTGAGGCGGACGTGCTAACCCACCGCGCCGCACTTACAATGTATTAAAATAATAGCAATTAGTGAACAATAACTAAAAAACAAATAGCAGCTGTTCCTGCGGCTGTTGCGCGCACGTTGACCTTATGGGGGCTTGTGTGGTGCCGTGCATGGATGGAGTACACGCTTCGAAGGAGAGAAGAAGAAAGTTTCAATTGAATGAACGGGGGGGGGGGGGGGGGGGGAGAATGGTGCCTTTGGAGTACTCTTACGTTGCCTGTGTGTGATTGTTTGTTATTTTGAAGGAATATCACTCCCAGGCCAATGTTCTCGTTAGCATGTCAATGGGATTCTGCATTGGCTTTAGCATTAGCATTTGCAATGTTTTCTCGCATTTCAATATACAGTGAGTGCGTTGGGTTTTGCAGTCGGGCGCTTATTAAAAAGCTCCTTAAAAAGCATGCAAGCATCGCATTGCGTTCGGTCACGGTTACAACGTCGCGTTTTTTCTTCAGTTGTAATGTTTTAAAGATGGAGAGAAGCCAAAATCGAAACCCAGTCACATGTTGACGGGATGCTCGGCGCTAACACACAACCGTGAGATGTTTTGGGGTTACCAATCCCCCGTGCCAGGTATTTGTTTGGGTGTGTACGCCCAGGCGGATGGGTTTGATTTCTGTTTGGCGGTGCTGCAAACCTCATTCTGTCGCCGCCATTTTTCTCCCGTCTCGCCTGCCTCGCTGCCATGCTGTCACTCAATCACGTCTGGCTTTTCTGTCTGCTGCCCACTCTCTTGCTCTCCATCTTCCTGCCTGCCGCCCCCCCCCCCCCCCCCCCCCCCGTGAGCAAACACGCCGCCAGTCACCGGTCTCATTTTCAAGGCTGGAGTCCTTGGGCTTTCTCCCCAATCTCAGCCACTTCTCGCCAGCCGCAAACGTCTCGCTTGCTCCTTCCTTCTCATGCTCCAGATGAAGCATCCCAAAGCGGCCCCCTTGCCTCCGTTCACTCCAATCGAAGAAAACTTTGCTGCCTTTTTGTGTCTCGCGTGAGCGCTCCGAAGATAAGGAAACAAAGCTGTCAGCTTTTCTGTAAGGACAGCCGTCTTCACATCTACAGGACGGATCAACTTTATTTCAAACATTTTGGCTTCAACGCTCTCTCTCTCTCTCTCTCTCTCTCTCTCTCGGGTTGATGACAACGGCGTGGATTCGCCGCTGTATGCAAAGCGCAGCCATGCTCACATGGAAATTGCTGCTGATTGAGTTCACGATAACTGTCATGCTGTCAACACAATTCCTCGAGTTGTGATAAGAGCTTTTTGCCAGTCCTGAATTTCCAGTGCTGGCGGATGCTCGATAGACGGAGAGCGCCATGTCTAATATTGGACAAATTCTTCAAAGGGAATTCAAGGCAGCAGAGTCGTCATGAGAAATGCATGTATGGATCATTCATTTTTGCTCATTTGTCCCCACAAGACTCCCCGTGTCAATTTACTGAGCTTAGGTCGCCGCGGTCGATAAATGCACAAAGCCAGATTTCCACATTTCCCTCTCGACCTTGACGCTATCTGCGCTCTAGACTACGTCAAAAGACATTTCTGTCCTGATGGAATGACTCTCTCGAGCATCTTTCCAAGGCTTTTATATGATCGACGTGGAGATCGTGCACCTCAGTACACCGCAGAGCATTTCTACACACTACACTCATGGACAAAAAGGTACCATGGACGTGACTTACTTCTTTTAGATTCATCGAATATTTTGTTGATGGTTTTGTGGATTGATTGATGAATGTTGCTATTTCCCATCCCTTGAGTAACAAATAGGACTGAGAGAGTGAGAAAACCAAAGTTGTTGTCTTGGTTCTCATTCAATCGCAGACATTGCATGTCCTTTTATAGTCATCGCTCCAGGAAAAATGTAAATTTCTTTGATAAACAAAACATCGGTCAGTCAATTCCCAAAGATCTGGGTGCATATGTCCGATGAAGATTCAATTCCGATGAAGGAGCAATCGCAAAATGTGACAATCCCGAGCTTCTGTTTCGATCTGAAGAAGAACGCGTAAAGCGCAGCCTCGAAGTGAACTTCCGCAGGACAATACCGAGGTGCCGAGTGAGTGAGCAATTTCTGCGCGCCCCCCTGCCTGGCTCCGGCGTTTTCGTGCTCTACTTTCTTGAGCTTTCTTTCACCCCTTTCCCCGAGTTTGGAATTAATTGTGAAGCGAGCGCTGCTGCTGACGAAGCCAAAACGCTTTGCTCTTCAGGCTCAGGAGCGGCCGCATCAATTCTGCGCCGCGGCCGTGGCCCCCAAGGCGGTACAGTATACGGCCATCGTCATCCATTCATACCGCGCCGGATGTCCTCGTCGGCCTCTCTGTCAGCGCTCTGCCAACAGCAGATCTGAGATGTGTGCACCGCCGACAACCCGATTGGAAGCGGATGTCGTGGGCTCGCAAGCTAGCGTACGACACAAGCAAGCTGCGCTGTTGGCTGGCTGAGCGTGGGAAACGTCCGCAGTTTTACACACTTGCGCGCCGATGCTGACATCAACCAATATGCAAATACGGCGATCGCTCTCTCTTTTCATCTGTCGAAACATCGTCCCGCCCGCAGACTTCACTCCATAGCTTTCCGTGTTAATCAATACGTGTAAAGCCCTTTTTTGGTCACCTTAACCCCCATGCAGTAATAATCCCAAAATTGGACATTTCGGACACTTTGGATGATTTTGGACTGTTGGACAAATGGACACCACAGACAAAACAGTGACAAATAACTCCACGAAGCTGAACTTTTGCATAGGATGTATATCGATGTCTTGGCCAATTCCCACTGAACATTTTGAGGGGTTGAAAGTGAAAAAAAATGAAAAGTGAAAAAGGTTGTTGCACATTGGATGAGGGACATTTTTGGGACGTAATACCCTTCATGCAGCCGCTTAAAAATACTGCATGAGGGTTAAGCAAGGTCCAACGGGCTGATTTTTTAAATTGATTGATTTATTCCCACTTTGAAAAACAGAACATTTAGTCGAGTCACCGATGGCCTAAGAGAGTGCTGTGAACGTGAAAGGTTGTCTCTCTGTAAATGATGAGGCTCGTGATTGACTGGCGGATTCGTCCGGGGCCTCGTCCACCTTGGAACAGGAGAGGTAAAATAATCCATTGCAAACGAACGGGGGTTTTGTTTCTATTTTGATCCATTGATCAGAAAACAAGATGAACGTCATCGCGGGAAAATGGTTTGATGGTCTGATTAAGCGTCATTGGTATTGTGTCAGTTTACACAGTTGCCACAAAATGACAATATGAGGGTGAGTGTGTATGGTTTTCCACGGTGCTCCAGGTCCCCGCGACACCGAGCACAGAAAGTGTGTTTGAAAACGGACGGATGGCTCGGGTCCCGTTCCTCGCAACCGATCCAATCAACAGATCAACGGGCACTGGGCACTGGCACCGCCTCTTCCTCAGTCGTCCATATTAACCCTCATGCAGTATTTTTAGGCGGCTGCATGAAGGGTATTACGTCCCAAAAATGTCCCTCTTCCAACGTGCAACAACTTTTTTCACTTTTCATTTTTTTTTCACTTTCAACCCCCCAAAATGTTCAGTTGGAATTGGCCAAAACATCGATATACATCCTATGCAACATTTCAGCTTCGTGGAGTTATTTTTCACTGTTTTGTCTGTGGTGTCCATTTGTCCAACAGTCCAAAATCGTCCAAAGTGTCCGAAATGTCCAAATTTGGGATTATTACTGCATGGGGGTTAAGTTGAGCGATGACGCGTATCTCCGTTGCCAGTGTGTTAATTTAGCCTCGCCTTTGAACTGAAATGCCGCATTTCCTGATCGATTAATGACTCGTGCTCTCCAGTTATTTTATCACAAGGTCGTGCGTGATGCATTATCAGTTAATGAGAAACGAGGAAATGTCTGGCTTGAAAGATGCCGGGGAAAGGTAAACACGCACACACAGAGGAGAGTCTCTCATTTGACCTTTCCAAAGAGTCCCCCCTACCCCCACCCCCATCCCGCCCTTCCCCCCCCCCCCAGGCCCACAGTGAGTTGTCCAGTAGTGATAAGAATAATGGTTTGACGGCGTTGCCCATAGGGGACCAGTCGCTCATTCCTTCTCATAGTTGAGCAGAGAGAGCTGCTCTCTACTCTCCGATTGTGTCTCCTTCATCGAGAGCAGACAATGCGCTTCGGATGGGCCGCCCCCTCTTACGCCATTGGCGGACGCTGCCTTGAAGGATCGAGGGAGATCTCGTTGATAACCGTCAAAAGGCAACTCCGGGAAATTGAAGGGCAAGTGCTGGACCTCCGTTTACCGTTCCTCCGACAATTCCACCCTCTCTGATTGATCGATGACTTGCATGCTATTCCTCATCAAAGATCTTGGTCAATGTTTTGGGCGGGGGGGGCAGAAACAGCACTTGTAGCCGCCAGAAAAAGGTGCACGTTAAAAATTTTTTATCGCTATTGCTTTGACCTCTGCATTTTATGCCTACCGGCCCGGTAGTCCAGTGGTTAGCACGTTAGCTTCACAGTGCTGAGGTACCGGGTTCGATTCCAGCTCCGGCCTCCCTGTGTGGAGTTTGCGTGGGTTTCCTCCGGGTGCTTCGGTTTCCTTCTCGAGTTTCCACAAACATCGGTTTATCCTCAACAAGATCGAACGAACATGACCCCGCCCACCCCCCTCCAAAAAAAAAGAGACCTAACAATTTTTTTTTTTAAATGTGCTTCGGAGGTTTTAGGAAATCAGTCGGTGTACCTGAACCCTGTCATGGCTTTGATCTGGTCACAAGGATAAACAGATTAGTTGTGTACCTCGTCTCCGGGGCCCCCGAGACTAACCATCCCTTTCCCCCGAGGGTTTGAAGGAGAGACCGGATTAGCGAGCAACGGATGAGGAACCAAAAAAAAACACAAAAAAAACTCACAAATGGAATCCGTCTGCAGTCTAGTCACTGGATTTGTAAGTCGCAATCTATACCGGAGAATAAGATGGATGGTTACACACCGCCATTATTCTGACGCCAAGTCACCGTTGCCTCATTGCTCGGAGTAATCAATTCATGCAAACGTCGCCTTCGCTGAGCTAACTAATGTTGACTCCTCCAGTATCAGTCGGATTGATTACAGTGAGCTTTTTTTCCCATGTACTTTTCCACGTTTTATCACAAAGTGTTGCCTCATCCTGGAGCACCTCTTACTTAAAACGCGTCCGTCTGCCAGAAAAAGAAGATATTTCTGCTCATTCCTCTGTGGGGTTTTTGCGAAGCTAATTAGAGCAATTGTTGGGAATCAAATAAAGATGTTGAACACAGACGCTAAACAATCACCAGGGAAGTATTCCAGCGCAGTTTTATGCTAATAAGACCCGGGTGGATGGCGGATGGTGGGGAGAATGGTGTCATTCGCAGGCCCGGGCACATTGCACTCCATCAGGGGCGGGCAACTGCTACGTGGGCCGCATACGACAACACACACTCTCGAGGGGCCCCTTGAATCATTTTCTTTCTCTTTTTTTCTTTTTTGTCAACCGACTCAAAAAAAAAAGATTCAAAAAATGCTCTTTTCTCTGATGTGAAATGAGAGATGGGGATTAGATGAGATCAAACACAAACCCCAAACATTTGAATACATTGGACAGTCAAACCTCGGTTTTCGAACGTCTCAGTTCTCGACCAATTCGGTTTTCGACCCAAAATTTCGAGTTTTTGATGCCTCGGATGACGAACAAATTTCCGTTCTCAAACAAACTGGGCGCACTTGAATGCACCATTTGACTCCTCTCGCCTTCCTTACACGAGGAAGTGACGCTTCCTCGTGTTGCTTTCCATTGTGAGCAGACGTGTTCAGTAAACATTATTATTTTAAAATGAGCCTGGTTTCGGTTTTCGAACAATTTCGGTTTTCGAACAGCCTTCTGGAATGGATTATGCCAATCGCAAGTATGCAGGGGTCAATTGTCGTTTGAGCCACATAGTGAGGGTGATGGAAAGTGGAAGACAATTCAAGAGTTACCTTGTTTCCGACGACGACATTGTCCAATTTTGCGCTGACCTCCATCGTACGAACTATTAAGAGTTGCTGCGGTCATCAAGGCAATGGCGCGCAATCTGTAAGTCGGCCATCCCAAAAGTTCTCTCTCTCATTCTAATGAAAGGCACTGATGCCTCGTGTCAGCTATTAAAAAGTTAAAACGTTATCTAAAACGAAAAAAAAAAGTTCACATTAAACCATTTTCTTTTGCGTCGTGTGAGACCTCAAAAAAAGTGCGTACGTGAGAGTAATGACTTTTCATCACAGCAATTATATGGCTCAGTGAGAGGCGCTGATATTACCCACAAGCCCCTTTTGTTCCCTGATCCCGGCCCAAAGTTCATTCGGCCAAACTAGTATGTGCCCCCCCCCCCTTCCCACCTCTCCCTCCTTCGCCTCGGGCAATGGACAATCATTAGGTTGTACGAGAAGATAACCGCCATTGTGTCGACAGACGTTGCCTCGAGGCCATTTCCTCGCTTCACCTCTTTAAAAAAGATATCGCTGCGATTAGCGTCGCTCCTTCTCCGCTCACGCTAAATCGAATGGCGAGCCCGTGGGGCACCGTGCGTCCAAGGAGTGCCATCCAGTTAGAAAAAAAACAAACAAACAGAAAGAAGAATAAATGTGTTGGTGCCGTATTTCAAACGGAACGTTCGTCCTGATCATGGAACACGGGGCTAGCGGATCAATTGGGAACCTTTCCCGGTATCGTCTGCTTCCTTGATGCGCTTTCCGGATTGATTCAAAGGCGGGTTTCACATCCTCGCCGTGGCTTCAGTCGCTGCTGATGTGACACTGAGCCAAAAGCGAGAGAGGATTTCAAGCAGGGATTGTGATCATTCAAGTTCACATCTCTGGGAAACCGATCGAAGCGTTCAGTCGTTCCATACGCTGTTTTCCAAACCATCTGGGTCGGAATTTATACTCGCCGGTAATTATACTGTTGTATCATAGAGAGCAGCGATCCCCGATGTTTTTTTGTCCCACGTACCGGTTTCATGTCAGACAATATTTTCAGGGGAAATACACCTTTAAGGTGTGGCAGATAAATACCGTCAAACCTCGGTTTTCGTCCATAATCCGTTCCAGAAGGCTGTTCGAAAACCGAAAGTGTTCGAAAACCGAAACCACGCTCTTTTTAAAATAAAAATGTTTACTGAACACGTCTGCTCACAATGGAAAGCAACACTTTCTTGTGGAAGGAACACGAGAGGAGTGAAATGGTGCATTCAAGTGCGCTCAGTTTGTTCGAGAACCGAAATATGTTCGTCATCCCAGGTATAAAAAACTCGAAATTTTTGGTCGAAAACCGAATTGGTCGAGAACCGAGACGTTCGAAAAACCGAGGTTTGACTGTACAACAAAATCCTATGATATGACCTGCATGAAAAAAAATAAACACAAATCATGACACAGGAAGGTCCGATCTGGCCGCAGGGCTCTCTGGTCGCTATGGTAACGTTTAAACGTGCCTTCAAAATAAGAGACACCGCAAATACAAAGTGCATGAAAAATACGACCCACCGTCGCCGCATACTATGCAGAGTGGGCTCCATGCGTGGGAATCACCCGTTGAGATCAATCGGTATTTTAAGTCGGACTCCCGATTCTATTAAATGTAGCCTTCTTTTCCTTGAATTCACAAAACGTGGACCTTGACACGCAGCAGAAACTGGAGGGAAAACATTTGCATGATCGTTCGTGTTTCGTGCGAAGACAAATACCGTTGAATATTTAGAAAAGCTCGATAATATAACAAATCTTTAGTATTTATGACGCGTAACTAGACTAGATCCATCAACACAAACCCCCCCAAACACGTAAAGAGCGCGCAGAAGACGCCGGTAAGAAGTGACATTTTTTTCCGATCACATGCGCATCTCTCATTTGAGAAATCTGTGTACCCACTCGCGAGACAAGAGGAGAGAGACCGTGTCAATCAGCGACGCCTGCGACTTCAATCTGTGACCCGGCCCCTTAATTGCTTCCGCGCCGCCACCTTATCTGCCCCCTTTTCTCCTTCTTCATTCCTCAAGCCCGCTCATGAACGCAGACATGAGAGGAGGCTAATGCGGAGATAAACGGCAGGGCCAGAGACGGCCACGTCCTCAGATAATCTCCTCCGAGTGGCGGCGACCCAAGACAAATTTGGACCCAAAATTCATGTGAATGCTGGTCTGAAAAACACAAAAAAACACACCAAAAAAAAATCTCTCATCATCAGACCATATTTTCTGCTAATGTATCTGATGTCTAATCAGTGTGGTGGCTTTTATTTAGGTGACCATATTTTCTGCTCATGTATCTGATGTCTAATCAGTGTGGTGGCTTTTATTTGGGTGACCATATTTTCTGCTAATGTATCTGATGTATATTCAGTGCGGTGGCTTTTATTTGGGTGACCATATTTTCTGCTAATGTATCTGATGTATATTCAGTGCGGTGGCTTTTATTTGGCTGACCATATTTTCTGCTAATGTATCTGATGTATATTCAGTGCGGTGGCTTTTATTTGGGTGACCATATTTTCTGCTCATGTATCTGATGTATATTCAGTGCGGTGGCTTTTATTTGGGTGACCATATTTTCTGCTCATGTATCTGATGTATAATTAGTGTGGTGGCTTTTATTTGGGTGACCATATTTTCTGCTCATGTATCTGATGTCTAATCAGTGTGGTGGCTTTTATTTGGATGACCATATTTTCTGCTCATGTATCTGATGTATATTCAGTGTGGTGGCTTTTATTTGGGTGACCATATTTTCTGCTCATGTATCTGATGTATAATCAGTGTGGTGGCTTTTATGGACGATAGCAAGTAACAGAGTGCGTCTTGTGGTGCGTCGCTCTCCCCCTTGAATTGTTGCACGCGGCTATAATAAACCGAGGAAGCCCATGTTGTGCCGTGTCGCAGGAAAGAAAATTTGCATCCGACACGCTAAAAATCTTCCTGTTGAGCAGGTGGCCCACACAACATCATCTGCTTTCACGCAGTCTTAAAGACCTCGACAGCCTTGTCGGCACCTACGCCTTCGCCGGGAAGGCGACGGGCGTCTTCTTTCACAGATGTTCTACCTGCAGAAGGAGCGAGGCGAGAGATGCAAAACAAAGGAGGCGTCGAGCGGATCGCGCGTATCCCGTGAACCGTCGATGTGACAAGGCGGTTCAAGAAAAGAGCCGATGGTCGCCGACGCCGCTTTCTCCGCGCACGTACTGGGCACACACACACACACACACACACACACGCGTGGGTGAAGTGAAGTCATTAACAGTTTTAGTCCTCGATGCATAATTATACGGATAAGAGAGCGTCAACGAGCGTTCGCTCCGCTTGCTAGCCCCGCCCCTTCAGGCTCACACTTCTTCACTCACACGTGCCGGCACCAACCGTGCATGTCACACGTGCGCACGCACGACAGTTCTCCCCTCGCACTTTTATTTTTCAGAAGCCCAGAGGTCGAGAGATTATTTTGACGCTGCCAGGGGAGCTTTTTTTTTTTTTTTTTTTTTTCAAATGAGTGTTGTCCCCACCTCCGGTCTTGAAAAAAAAACCAGCAGCGTGTTCGCTCAATTATTCTAATCTTTCCATTGGGAGCCTGACATTTGATTGGCAGGCAAGCACTGCAGACAACCCAAAATGTGTACGCAGGCAAATCAAAAGTGGGATTTCCATAATCATTCTCCTCCACACACATTTTAGCG
Organism: Hippocampus abdominalis; assembly: GCA_018466805.1. Taxonomy (NCBI): domain Eukaryota; kingdom Metazoa; phylum Chordata; class Actinopteri; order Syngnathiformes; family Syngnathidae; genus Hippocampus; species Hippocampus abdominalis. The sequence goes on along the minus strand of CM031707.1, from coordinate 1,762,665 downwards.
TGTCGGTTTCATTTGCTCGGAAGAGGACTGCGCCATTGCTTCTATCGTGACGCCAGCACGGCGGCGGCACCGACGTTTGTGTGCGCCGCTGCTGATTTTTCATTGGTTTGGTGAGAAAATCAAGTCTCACCAGTGAATCAAAAGCCGAAGAGTGAAAATGAGTTTGAAGACGAGTTTTAAAGATGGCCAGCGAGGGGGCTTGCCCAACGTTCAGAAAAAACGGTTCTGTCAGCTAAAAAGGACCTCAACCATTGCAGGGCGCCACCACCAATGCCCGGTTCGCATGCATTTCGGGGCGAAGTTCAAATTGAAGTCAATGTATCTGATGTATAATCAGTGCGGTGGCTTTTATTTGGGTGACCATATTTTCTGCTCATGTATCTGATGTATATTCAGTGTGGTGGCTTTTATTTGGGTGACCATATTTTCTGCTAATGTAGCTGACTTATATTCAGTGTGGTGGCTTTTATTTGGGTGACCATATTTTCTGCTAATGTATCTGATGTATATTCAGTCGGGTGGCTTTTATTTGGGTGACCATATTTTCTGCTCATGTATCTGATGTATAATCAGTGTGGTGGCTTTTATTTCGGTGACCATATTTTCTGCTCATGTATCTGATGTATAATCAGTGTGGTGGCTTTTATTTGGGTGGCCATATTTTCTGCTAATGTATCTGATGTATATTAAGTCTGGTGGCTTTTATTTGGGTGACCATCTTTTCTGCTAATGTATCTGATGTATATTCAGTCTGGTGGCTTTTATTTGGGTGACCATATTTTCTGCTCATGTATCTGATGTATAGTCAGTGTGGTGGCTTTTATTTGGGTGACCATATTTTCTGCCCAGGTATCTGATGTATAATCAGTGTGGTGGCTTTTATTTGGGTGACCATCTTTTCTGCTCATGTATCTGATGTATATTCAGTGTGGTGGCTTTTATTTGGGTGACCATATTTTCTGCTAATGTATCTGATGTATATTCAGTCTGGTGGCTTTTATTTGGGTGACCATATTTTCTGCTTATTATTTGATGAAGGTCAACTATTGACGAGAGCTCCACTTCCGTTTATCTGGGTAAAATAGGGCGGCTTCTTTTGCAAACCGTTGTTTTTGGTGTCGTCGTCGTCATTGTCATCTTTTCAACTGCGAGGTGGCCCGCCGCCGAGTTCGGTCTGAATTTGGCAGGAGGAACACAAGGCGAAGGATTGACGGCAATGGTGAAAGGTCACCGCGGATGATCTGTAAACAGGAAGAGACGAAACGCACATGCGTGACTTTGTGTCGGCGACTCAGTGACAGCCCTCTCTGTAGGGCACCGTTTTTTTTTTCTGATGCGCGGGTCGAGATCCACGTAAGCGAGCGGAATGACAACACTCTGAGCAGCCTGTCAGCCGACGTCGCGGATGGTCGCACGTCTCGACGCCAAGTGAAACCCTCAAACATGTTGACAACATTGCTGACAGTGGTCAGTGACATCCTCATGTCCGGACGCTGCTTTGGAGTCGAATCCGCCTCCGCATTCCAAATGGTCTCTGCGCTCCGTTGATGACATCGTTCCAAAATTCATTGTCGGGCGGTTTAACGCACATTTTCTCATTTTCTTGGTCTCCTTGGGTAGCAGTCACATCCAAAATGTATTTCTATGGTAGATTATGAGATACTGTTGATACTGTTGATGATATGTCGGCACTTCAGCTCTGGGAAAATACGCTAGACATTTCTGACGTCCTTTCGAGGTTATCTTGAGAATACTCACGTACACGTTTCAGGCAAAAGCGAAGAACTGCAAACTAAAGACACATTTTATAAGGGGGGGGGGGGGGTGGAGCAACGTTCATTATCACAACAGCAGCCCTTAAATGTGGATCGTTTTATCATCGCTAAAGGACAGCAACCGAATTGACCGATCGACAGTTCTCCTGTCCCAAGAAGCATGAAAAGCAAAGGACTTTTTGATATTTCTGCACTGGAAGGTGTCCAAAAATCGCCAGAGCGGCGGTCGGGTCGCAGTAGCGCATCTGTTCCCTGAAATAAGTTAGCGTGCCAACTGGCGCATGACACGTAATACGCGACGGTGATTTGAAACGGGCCCTCGGGAGACCTTGCCGGTGTTATCGAAGAATGAAGCCGCAAAGTAACTCGTAACTCCGAAGCACCTCCTACGCGCGTAGCCGCACACGCGGCAAGCTCAACACCCGCGTGTAAGTGGCACGTGGCGGCGCCGCAGCTGCGCCACAAGAGGCCCGTCTGAGCGACGACAATTAGGCTGCTCAGTTCAAGTTAATTTGAAGCCATTTACATACCCGCACGCCCGCCATCGCAATTAATCGGCGGCCAATTTGAAGCGGCTCTTTTGTTATGTTGTCACAACCTGTTGCGAAATCACCTTCGGCTTTTGTGCGCGGCATGAAGCCAGGTGAAGCTTTCGCACGAAGCTTTTCACTCCCACAAGCGCCCGTGCTCAAGAGGCTGTGGGAGGGTTCATCAAAATCTGGATGCGTGGCGTTTGCCAACAAAGACCGAAGTCGGTGTAATGATCAAACCAGAGCGCCCTCGCGTTCTTCATCGGACGCCGTGGGACGCCCCGAGCGAGTCGACGTCTACGTCAGGTGTAAAGATGAACGGCGAAACCCGAGCCCACGGCCGCACGGGGTCAACGGTCAATCCTCGGCCGCAGCCCTCCCAGTCAGCCTCGTATCTCGTTGGAGCTCCTCCTCCTCCTCCTCCTCGCGCTTTCCCCCGGAGAAGCCGAGCGAAATTCTGTCTTGACATCGCTATCTGTCTCGTCTGGAAAGAAGAATGGTACAAAAGAGAATTGGGCTCCCCCCCCCCCGTGTATCCGCTTCAGAGAAAGATAAGCGGTTCATTTTGCCAGAGATGTCAAAGTGAGGACTCGCGAGTGACAGCAAAACGGGGATGAGATATTTCAAGACGCCGTTTGATGGGCGCGGGTTAATCTTAAAACGTGTCGAGGATTTGCCAAACCCTCCCCAAGTAAATCTGGCTTTGATGTCCTCTAACTCTGTAACCTCTTTCTCTCTGTTTTCTCCGCAGTGAAGTTTGAAGACTGCCAGCGCAGCAGAGAGGTGGGCTTTGTGAGCAGCGACCCCAACTTCGCCGTGAGGCCCGATGGGGTCGTGTATGCCGAGCGGGAGTCTGCAAACCTTTCGGAGCCCGTCCAATTCATGGTGACCGCTCGAGAGCTCTTTGACCCGCGCATCTGGGAGACCACCGTGAAGCTCGCGCCAGCTGGACACCCCCACCCTCTCCCCCTGACAAAGGTACCCGACGAGCCCCGACACGTCCAAAGAACCACATTGGGCATATTGAACACGCTCAAAATTTAGCGACCGTTCAAAACGGGGGTCGGCAACACGCGGCTCCAGAGCCGCATGCGGCTCTTTAGCGACATCTAGTGGCTCCCTGGAGCTTTATAAAAAAAAAACGTCTGAAAATGGAAAATATTTTGACATTAGTAGTCTAATAACAGCTTTCCTTCATTGTAAGTTTTATAGAAGGCTTTAATTTTTTTGCGGCTCCAGACATGGTTTTTTTGGGGCGGTTTTTTGTCCTTTGTGGCTCTTTCAACATTTTGGGTGGCCGACCCCTGGCTCAAACGGTCGCTCAACGGCTTTCGGCGGATGCGTGAAGATTGCCTGGCAAATCGGTTCAGAGTGTGCGGCGTTGCGGACTTTGCTTCGGAAGAGGCCGGATGCCGATCTGAAGCGATCCCATTTCTTTATTTCCGCTTTTCAAACACAAGCATCCAACTGACTGGATGCCACGCTTGGCGCCGCCGTGCTCGGCCGTAAATCGCATCGATCCACCAAAGGCATGAAAGACCGCCACTCGAGGAATAGCGCGCGGCCAGTGTGGGACCGACAGCGGCCCACCCGAAGTGCGGTCGCTCTCGATCGCTCGGCTGGTGCGCCAAGCTAGCTCACGTGAACGCGCTTGTGGCGCGGGCATCCCATCGTCACACCGCGGGCAGAATTTTACTCGTTCCTTCTAGAAGCCGACACCGCATTCATTTGCCGCTAGTTTTGCGACAACATGGAAGCGTCGCAGGATATCAGCGCAAAAGAAAGGTGAAAAGCTAGCAGGCTAGCCAGTTCTTTTTGTTCAGCGCAGGGAGACACGATGCCAATGACATGCTCGCGTTATCGCCCATCAGAGCTTTCTTGTGTCGCTATCTTGAGAGGGCATCGGTTCGCTTTTAAATCGGGCTCGCTGCTTTAGTGGAAAAAGAAACTAGCTCAGCTGCAATGTTCATTTTGCAGGCTTTCATGAAAGCATCTTTGGCCTTTGAGTCTTTGGGCAGGTTTGATGCGCCGGCGCTATCGCACCCCGCCCAGGTCGCGCGCGCCTCTCATTGAGTGCTCTTCCACCCACACTGATTTCACGGCACGCTGGCTCGCTTTCTCCGCCAGCTTAGAGCCTATTCGTTATGCGCCGGCGGATCTGAAATCCACCGGTTTTTTTCCGCAACTGGTTTGAGTGCTTATTTGATTTGCATTTTTAGCACACTCGGCTCAAGATAGTCTCACCTGTCGGCGGGAGATTACACACGGAGCCGCCAAGGTGGGAGCGGCCTTGGAGCCTTTCGGTTCCGAGGTCACGGACAAGCAAAGTTTGTCGTGCTCCACGGCTGGACTCTTGAACGACGTGATGTATGTTCATGGCTGGGTAGAGGTGTCCAAACTACGGCCCGGGGGCTCATTTGCAGCCCGCCATCCATTTCCAAGCGGCCAGCGACATGACAAACAAACAAAAAAAAAACTGTCAACTGACATTAACCCTCATGCAGTATTTTTAAGCGGCTGCATGAAGGGTATTACGTCCCAAAAATGTCCCTCTTCCAATGTGCGACATCTTTTTTCACTTTTCATTTTTTTTCACTTTCAACCCCTCAAAATGTTCAGTGGGAATTGGCCAAGACATCGATATACATCCTATGCAAAATTTCAGCTTCGTGGAGTTATTTGTCACTGTTTTGTCTGTGGTGTCCATTTGTCCAACAGTCCAAAATCGTCCAAAGGGTCCGAAATGTCCAATTTTGGGATAATTACTGCATGGGGGTTAAAAAAGTTGAAGGTGTCATGTTTCGGTTTGTGACCAACAGGTGGCACTGTTGGGCTCTCCCTGCAGCTGCACACCTGTTGGTCGTTATGTAATTAGCTGTATAAAAGGACTCCCGCCCAACCACTCATGGTAGGGTCATTGTTTGTTTGCTGCTGTCGTGTTTTCGGTTATTGATAGTTTTTGCTTCAGTCATGTTTTTGGTTTGCTGCTTTTTTTTTTTTTGTTTTGTTTTCAGGACTTTGTTGTTTTGTTTAGGATTTAGTTTTTCTGTGTTTTTTTTAATCAATACAATTTTTCAAGTACAACCTGCTCCTTGCTCCTGCCTGCTTTTTGGGGTCCACCACCACCACCACCACGCAACGTGACAGAAGGTGGGCAGAGTGAGAAGGGAGGCTGTCAGAAAATTGGGCAGGGGGGGGGGGCATCACTACTCATAATGATGAAATTAAGCAGACAATCCAAACAATCTGCAATTGCTTTCTTGGCTGACTTTAGCGCGTTTCAAAAAGTGGACGAATGTTCAAGTGGCCCCTTCATCCTTCCACTTTTTTCTGTATATGCGAAATTCAAACGAAAAAGTTTGGACCCCCCCCCCCCCGGTGTACGGCCTTGCGCTCAATTGTTGGAATTCCATGCGATCCGGGCAAATACGACGACAAAACTGAACGTTCATTTTCTTCCTTTTGCGAGCACAACCTTTCTCACTTGCGCTGTGATCTCTTTTCTGATCATTCACGCCAAGGGCAAATTACACGACAACGCTGGAGACATATTGCGCCGCGCACAGAATGAGCGATGAGCTCATGTGCTGTTGTCCTCCTTGTTTGTCAGACTGCGGAACCTCCAGATGTCACTTCCACGGCTTGAGGGGGCTTCAGGCCCGTAGAATGTCCCGCACAATGCGCAGCATACCCGGCCGGGAGCAGAGAGCTGGCAGCTGGCCCTGCCAGCCTCTGGCTCTTTCAAGCCCTTCGCACAAACTGGCTGGATGGCATATGCGCACAACACGCACGCACGCACCCACTCACACTTGCGTGCGTGCGCGCGCGCGTGGCATTGTGTCCCCGCTCAGTGTTGCGTACAAGTGGACAAAAACACTTGCAGATGCACAGATGCGCTTGGCTGACGACTCAATCGCTGTCCGTTCGGAAACAACGCAAAAACGTAGCAACAGAAGAAGGCACAAAAAAAAAAAAAAAAAACCTACGACAGAAGTCCAAACCAAGTGCTGAAAACCACGATAGAAACACAAACATCTGACGTGGGTCCCTGGAAAAGCGAAGAGCCCGTGACGGGATGAGCAACAGGTGCGAGGCTGGAGGAGAAGCCCTCCAAGGCCGCCTGTTGGTCACCAACGGAACAGAACCAAAACAACTTGAATGTTGAAGATCATCAAGCAAAGGTCAGACAAAGATAACCCAAGTCAATTTCGGAGGCCATCTTGAAATTATGGGGGCTTTAGATTCAAAGCTACTGCACCCGATCGACCCTGTGTGGAAAAAGGACTGGCCCCTCCTCGCTAGATCCGGATTTTACTGCCATGTCGGTTGGGATTCTTAAAAATTTAAAGTTTATATTTTCTAAATGTAAATTTTTCTTAGTGTACTTTATTTGAAAATGAATTCAAGTATTTTCATTTTCTTACCTGCAATACAGGTCGGAAAATTAAAATTTGACATACAGTATGTCAAATAAAGGGTTAGCTGATTGGCCCTAAAAAATAAAGATGTGCCCTTCCTTTGGCAGCAATGATTTGAACACCGGCTCAGTGATATGTGGCTTTCTGTTCGGCCCGCTTATTGCTGAGCGGGCATTAAATCCACCGCCAATCCCCCTGCTAAATTGAGAAAAAGTCCTTAAAAATGGCTAAATTAGCCCTCAAAAGTCCTTAAAAGGTCAATAATTAAAAAAGCAAGTGAAAGAGTGGGAACCCTGAATGAGTCGAACCACTTTTTGGGAGAAAAGGAATCAAACGTGAGACCGTACACCGGCCGGTTCAGCAGAGGACGAAGCAAAGTGAAGCGCTGTCTCCCCGCCGATCCTCAGCCTCTTTGTTATTGCAGCGGTATTTAATCAATATGCCTTTTATCTGATCCTACCCTGACAGGAAAATGTCATATTGTTTATTGCACTTTCGCAGTGACGCAAAGGACGGACACGCGCGCCGATAACGTTGTCGGCCTGAAAAAAAAAAAAAATCCACCGAGGCCGGTGGGCCTCGTGACATATGACGCGACGTGACTTCAAATGTCTTTCTTCCTCTCCGAAATAAGTCTTGTCCGTTGCTTGATATTTTGCGCAAACTCCCCGTTGTCAAGTGGAATGATTTGGCACGATGTGATTGTGTTTCTCTCCAGGTCAGCATTGAAGAAATGCTCTCCAGAGTCTTGGATTCCCTGCCCCGAGTCATCCGATTTCCTCGCAAACACCCGAGAAGCTCCTTCGGGAACGGGCTGAGGCGACAGAAGAGAGACTGGGTCATCCCGCCCATTAACGTGCCCGAGAACTCGCGAGGACCCTTTCCTCACATGCTCGTCAGGGTGAGTGGCGTTTTTGAATGGGGGGCGGGGGGGCTGAAGCCGCTAAACTTGAAGCGCAAAGTGGCGAGGGATCGCTCTATTTCCTTTGCCATATAGTGAGTCAATGAACAGAAGGCGTACCAAAAAAAAAAAAAGCAAGCCAAGCACAGTCTCAGAGGAATACTTGAATGGTGTCTTCAAAAGCGTTTTCCCTCCGCGCCTTAAGTCAATGGAGTATTTTTCACATCTCAGTACATCTCTCGCATTGACACGAATGATTGTAGTGATGAGAACACCCACATTTTCCCAAGTGGAGGAAGCCAAAATGCACTTGAAATTACTTTGATTTTTTTTTTTTTTTAAGGATGTCTGTGTTTTTTTTGCATCAAACCTCGATTGAACTTGAGCGTTCTTGTGGAAAAGCGAGCAAATCGCTTTGCACACTCGGGTTCCCTCATATCCAAGATAACAGGAACCCGAAGCCCTCAACGCCCTGCCGGGAAGCCAAACCACCATTTGACCATTTGCAACGTTCTGAAAGCAATCGGCTTGTGTCCGTGTCTCCCCTTTTCGGCGCAAATGGTCGCCATTGGCCGCACGTTGGCGCGACGCCGTTTCGGTGACGGGAAGATGATGGCCCGAATTGGATTTGTAACGCGGCTGCGATTGGAGCCGGCGGATGACGTTCAAAGAAGAAAAGTTTTCCGTGGAAGGCATATTGCCGTCCGTCTCTTATCAGTCACCCAGCACGGGCGTGCGGCTTTTCCGCTGGCATTTCCGACACGCGCGCGCGCGCACACACAAACACACACACACACAGCCAGCACACACATAAGACCATTTGTACAGCGAGGCTTACATTGTCGTATTACAGAAATCGTCTTTCCCAAGCGTGTTGGCGTGAGAGCAGATTTTCCACTAGAGCTCAACAACACACACACATACACACACACACACACACACACACACACACACACACACACGCACACACGTTTTTTTTTAATGTACAGTCAAACCTCGGTTTTCATCCATAATCCGTTCCAGAAGGCTGTTCGAAAACCGAAATTGTTCTAAAACCGAAACCACGCTCTTTTTAAAATAAAAATGTTTACTGAACACGTCTGCTCACAATGGAAAGCAACACGAGGAAGCGTCACTTCCTCGTTTAAGGAAGGCGAGAGGAGTCCAATGGTGCATTCAAGTGCGCTCAGTTTGTTCGAGAACCGAAATTTGTTCGTCACCGGAGGCATCAAAAACTCGAACTTTTTGGTCGAAAACCGAATTGGTCGAGAACCGAGACGTTCGAAAACCGAGGTTTGACCGTACGCTGTGGGCCCGTAGAATAGCTGTGAACGATATGTTTCATGAATGAATTGAAGCTGGAACAAAGCTGTGAAAATGGAGCCTTTGGTGCAAGGGCTCGTGCCCGTCAATCCCGGCGTTCCCGGTCGGACAATTAGAAGGTGACAGTCCCATTAGAGCCCCCCCCAGTAGTCGACACAAATTTAAACCAAACCTAATTTAAATCGTTTAGATCCCAAGAAAAAATTTTTATGTGTGTAGATCCGGATGACATCATTTCCTGCCGACACTTGAGACAATAAAAACGGAGTCAATTCAACGAGATTTCTTTTTCAGAGGAGCGCGCCTACTTCCGTTCAACCCTGCAAGTCACTCCAACGTGCGGTCTCGCTCTCCGTTTGTGACCGAAAATCAGACCGAGTTCAGTTTTTCTGTTCAACATGAGAGTTTGTTGACAATTTCTTTCAAGGTTGGAATGAGGACAGCGCCCAATTTGCATTCCCTCCCGACTCCGTTGTCCCAGAATCTGTGCCGCTCGCGCTGACTCATGCGCGCTTAACAAGGTTTCCAGGAATAGTTGCTCCGATTTTGCTCCTCTTTCTCGTGATGCGGACACGCTCCCGCGCGCGCAATTCCCCGACAAAGGATTTGAATCATTCACCTGTCACCCAAAGTCGTTTCAAGAATGGGGGCGTTTGTTTCTTGAAAGTACGGCACCCTACCTGCGTTTCTCGACGACGAATCCAGGGGGGGGGCCGTTCCGCTTCAGTTTTTTCGTGAAGTACAAAACGCTTCGCCAACGTTGCTTTTGAAGTTGGCGTCTCCCTCTCGTCTGTTGCCTCCCTCTAGGATGGAAGACAATTGCCAACGAGTTGTCGGAAAAAGGAAACAACACATTACAAATCAACGCTAGGAGATGATCGTTCCTCTCGCACGCCGTAATGAGCAATTCTCCGAAGAACAATCGACGGAAGCGATTCAAGAACAAAGGTCTTTTTTAGACGTCGCGAAATGGAAAATCAAAGGCACAAATGCTGAGTCTGAGGAAGGTTCGTCGTATTAGCTCCTTTCATTTGTCTTTGTTTTGTATTGAAAGAATTGCACCAATACTCCCGACTGATCAATTAGCTTTTTTTTCGAGCGCTGATAAACACAAACCAAATATGGCATTTCTTCCTAGAAGTCATTCTGTTGACGTTTCATTATTTCAATACAAATCTGACGGACGTTTTGTTTCAACGCGAGGTCGCCCAAGTATCCGACGTATCCAGAGATATGAAAGCCACGGAACACACTGAAAGATTCGTCCGCTATTTATCACGTCATGCATTTCAATCATTTCACTTGGACAAAAGTGCGCGTGTCTCTCATTCTTAGAAAATGATGCCATTGTTCAATTGTGATTGAGTTTAAAAAAAAAAAACATTTTAAATGCACCAACACTGGCTATGATAATACAGTCAAACCTCGGTTTTCGTCCATAATCCGTTCCAGAAGGCTGTTCGAAAACCGAAATTGTTCGAAAACCGAAACCACGCTCTGTTTCAAATAAAAATGTTGACCGAACACGTCTGCTCACAATGGAAAGCAACTCGAGGAAGCGTCACTTCCTCGTGTAAGGAAGGCGAGAGGAGTCAAATGGTGCATTCAGGTGCGCTCAGTTTTTTCGAGAACCGAAATTTGTTCGTCATCCCAGGCATAAAAAAATCGAATTTTTGGTCGAAAACCAAATTGGTCGAGAACCAAGACGTTCGAAAACCGAGGTTTGCTGTGAACGATATGTTTCATGAATGAATTGAAGCTGGAACAAAGCTGTGAAAACGAAGCCTTTGGTGCACATCTCGACAAGGGCACTTGCGCGTCAATCCCGGCGTTCCCGGTCGGACAATTAGAAGGTGACAGTCCCATTACAGCCCCCCCCCCCCCCTCCTAGTAGTCGAAAAAGCCTCTCGCTAAATAACTGTCAACCACTCTGACCGGGCTGGCAGCTCGCTCGGAAACCCCTCTCGTTGGACTCTCATTGGCAGCTCCAGTCACCCGCCCCGATCCAAACTTGAAAGCGATTGGTTGGACCGAGCCCGCCTTGGGCATGCCAGGAGAGCTTTCGACTGGCCTCGGGCCGCCGCCGAGCGGCCGGGCTCGCGTGGTCGAGCGCCTCCCGCGGGAGCGCGTGACAGGAGATTGTGTGGAAGCGTTTGCGCGTTCATGCTGAAAGTCGGCAGAAACGGAAGTGCAAGGACGGCACAAAGCTCCGCTGCGCCACAAAGGCATCACTTCCCTCGATCTTATACCCTTCACGCCCTATTATTCTCTTTCCGTCAGACTGGCCGAAACCTGCCAGGGTTTCATGCCTCGCGCATGAAAAGTCCCCCGATCGATAGTCCTTGACTTTTTTTCCTCTTGTATCGTGCGTAGAAGAGTGCAATCTCTTTGGTAAGTAAGACAAGACGGTGGGCCTCCGCATCCTCTTTTTTTTTCCCGTCTCATTATAACCGGAATATCTCTGGCGCTCTTTACAACGGAACGTCCTCGATATATTTTCTTGCTTCCTCTCCCACGCTGTGATTCGGGGGAATTAATGTCATAGTTAATGCAGAGCGACCGTTGGTACAATTCAACAGGATTCGCTCTTCCTGCAGAGCTCCTCTAAATTGTCTGGCTAATGCCGTAATTGGGTTTGTTCGTCACATCTTAACTCCCATTAATATTTGTTCTCTCTGTAATTGCTTTCTGTTTTCTTTTTTCTTTTTTTTTTTTCCCAGCCCAGTCCTACATTTCATTCCGCCGTCTGGTTAATGGTCTGAGGTGGAGGCAGTGACGCGCAAGCATGAGCACAAGGGGCATGCTTGAGAAAGCATCTCATCTATATTTTAAAGCTACAAAATGTAAAAAAAAATCGTGCAGCCGTTTTGTCCGCGGGGTAACTCGTCGAAATCAGACAATGGAGATGATCAAATTGTCATCCATGGAGCGATAAAAGAAAACCGGCTTCAAGGAAATGGGTCGATTTTTCAGTGTTTCATCATTTCCAAAGCCCACCACTAATTTCAAGAATATGTTAAAAAAAAAAAAGTTCTATATCGCATCAAAATTTTTTTAATGTGATTGTAGGTGAAGTAATGGCTGATTCTCGCCACCAGGTGGCTGCCATATTTCGCTACCATCTTTCTGCTACGGATACTCAAAGGAGACAAACTTAGCAAACAAAGTCTGGCGTGACATTTTGATTTTGCTGGCACCTCTGCGGTGGGCTTGACCAAATCGGGGGCACCTCAGCGGATTAAAGGAATTCATGAAAATTAGTTTTTAAAAGTGACAACAGAAAAAAAAGGCGGAATAACAGTGTCAGTACAGAATCCACCAAACCGTCTTTAGTTGGACACTCATTTACTGTGTACTGAAAGAATTTTCCTTCCTTGCCACCCGATGGAGAAATGCTAGCAAGAGTAAAAAATTAATAAATAAAAAGGCTGGCAGCACAGAGAACAGAAAAGCTCATTTAATTAAAAACAAAATCATAATAATACAGAGGCAAGAACTGTCCTATCTCAGTGCTCGCTTTCTGTTGTGCTGCCTTTGCATGAATATCAGGAAAAGCGATGTTGGCTGTCAACGGGTCATTTGAGAGTTATTAAAGCGGAGCCCTTTGCAGCTCCTCTCTCACAAACCCCCTGTGTGACTATTTTTAGAGCAAAGCCGCGTCATTCCCCTTTAAGAACGCCACTAACTTCCCCCACCACCACCACCACCACCATCTCTCCGGACTCTCTTTAGAATCGCTGTTAACGTGCTGTATGGATGGTTGCCACTGTAGTCGGCAGCAAAGGAAATCTGAAGGCTGTCTCGATTTCGTGGTCCCGGCTTTTGTTCTTATTTTTTAATTTTTTTAATTTCATCAACCGCTTGGCTGTTCGCTCGCACGGAATATGCTTCTGTTTGAGTGGCTGGCCAATCAGACCGGAATGCTTCTTGCCAATCAAAAGTAGAGCGCATCATCTCAGATGAGCGGCACGGCGGCAGGCATCGGAGCCATATGCAAAACTCGCATTTTGCAGGAATCGCATCTGCCGTCGCCATTTGCGTCGTGTCCGTTTAACAGCGGGGGAGAGATGAGACACCATCAAGCAATGATTTTCAACAATGTCGTTTTCAGACGCTCTTGATGATGCTACTTAAGACAGCAATTCACCCATTCGCGGGCTCCAGAGATCGTCTTGGTTTCAGATGTAAATCCTCATGTTGGGAGGGGGTGGGGGGGGGGGGGGGTTCTCTGTCTGTCTTGAAAAGTTGGACAGTGCAGTGCAGTAAACCGGAAGCGTTTGTTCTGATAACCACCTGGCCTCCTTTCTCCACTCATGGCCCTTTTTCCACCACTCTTGTGCTGGTGCCAGTTCCGGGCCAGTGCCCATGTTAGCACCCGTTCTTTCTTTTTCCACCGCCGAATATGGTTCTAGTACCGGTGCTTGAAACGGTGCTTAAGATGGCCCCAATAATGCGTTGGGCCAGACTCTGGCACCAACTACGTTAGGGGGCGGGGTTACCGTGACGATGGCAGATGTCAAGAAAGGACTACCCGGACACACGGATGTTTTGAGCGGTAAACTCTGGCACAATTGCGTCCCACCAGAAGAGCGATGGCGGATGGCACGCCATCTCCGACTCACAGCGGGCCTCGTCATCATCTACATTGATTAAGAAAGATAGAAGCGTTTGCTGATTGCATGTCCCTGACTGTCATGAACTACATACAAAGATAATCGACACAATGCTAAGTTGGCTAGCAGATGCTAATAGTAATAATAATAATAATTATTATTATCATTATTATTATTATTTATGGGTTTTTTTTTGTTTTTTGTTTTTTTATTATTAAAACTCATTCACTCCCAAAGACGTTTTTAAACGTCTTTGCAGACTTGTTCCAGAATTGGCTGGTACTAGCGCAACGCTCTTGGGCGAACGTCAATGAGCAGTGACCTTGGACGCCTTACGATGTCGTCACGACGTGGCTCTTACTTGGCGCTTTGCCAGTGAAAACCAAAAACGCGTTCTTCGTCAGAACTTGTTAAGCACCAACGAAGCGCAGCACTGGCTCTGCGCCGAACGAGCGAGCGTCAAGTTTTTTTGTGGTTTTTTTTGCGGTGGAAAAGGGGTGTCATTGGCGTTTGCTGGAGCAGCTAACCCGACTGGAGCAGCTAACCCGACAACAAAGAGGAACGTCAGACTCGTTGCTGCCGCATAATAAACTCGTCCGAAGTCAGCTGCAAACTCGCTCCCTTGTCCTGAACATGCTACAATTACAGTGGCTGAATAAAAGCTCATAAAAGAGATTTGGTGCGGGGGGCCAGTACAAAATGTCTCCAGGGCCTCTTCCACATGTACAGTGTGAAATATTGGGCCCGGTGGAGTCATTTGTGGTCCAACTCCTTCAAGACCGCGGTAATAATGGCACGAGTCACAAGAAAGCGTTATCGAGGCATTTCAGCTTGACTGCTTTCATTGCGGCAGAAGACAGAAAAGGTGCTTTTGCAACACAGTTAAAAGGCTCTTTTGCCCCCCGACTTTCTAGAGTCAAATGCTACCACTTGTTCACATTTGCACCTTTTTTTTTCAGGCAGACGAAAACATGTTCATTGTGGAAGCATCAAGCTGACGTCCAGTAGCTCTGGTACACGGCTGGGGGTTTTTTTTGTCCAATCGGGAGAGCCGGTGGCAGCCATTTTTGACCATTTGGACTCATTTTTGAAGGCCTACAGAAAATGGAGTTCAGTAGCATGCAAGCTACCAAAACAAAAGCTTGAATTCTCTCCTTTCATCAAGAAAGAGAATTTCATCAGGGAAGGACATTTCTGCCATTCTTTAGTAAACAGCAGTTGAACAACTTGATTGAAAATGCTCATTTCCAAGAACAATTTTGAGGAAAAAGAGCTTTTTGTGAAAGGATGCATTTCAAGCGCAACTTTCCCTTCAATGCTATTTTTTTTGGTTGCATTTGTCATCGCTCAAATATCTAAATAATGCTTACCTACTAAATGACAACACCAAAGAAGGACACTTTGATGGCAAAATAACAGTTTGTTGCCCCGATACATGAACTTGGCATGAACTTTATCCATGCTCTCACCACCACGCAGCTTTCACACACCACCTCGCCACGCATGTGGGATCGCCGTACTCAAGACACACACACACACACACACACACACACACACACACACCAAGATCGGATCAAAGGCACTCCTGCCATGTAATGGTGATTTATTATACTGAAATCATACCCAAAGCCTTGATACTTATTGAGGTGCTGCACGAAGCCCATTTATTACATTTTTTTTTTTCAAAAAGACCACCCAAAAGGTAATTTTACATTTTGGCAATGAATGATGAGGGTTTTTGCAAACGTCATTTTACCGTCTCGCTATGTTTCAAATGCTGTTTTGAGCCAAACGCTACAGCGCTTCAACGACAGTTTTAGCAACTCCAACGCAAAACAAACAATTTGCTGGTTGCTGACGGGAAATGAGCGTCCCTGTTAAAAGCTTTAAAATGACGGACACCGCAACACATGACTGAACCATTAAGTGGACATAGGACACATTACAGTCAACCCTCGGTTTTCGAACGTCTCCGTTCTCGTCCAATTCGGTTTTCGACCAAAAATTTCGATTTTTTTACGCCTCGGATGACGAACAAATTTCGGTTCTCGAACAAACTGAGCGCACTTGAATGCACCATTTGACTCCTCCCGCCTTCCTTACACGAGGAAGTGACGCTTCCTCGTGTTGCTTTCCATTGTGA
This sequence comes from Hippocampus abdominalis, assembly GCA_018466805.1. NCBI lineage: Eukaryota > Metazoa > Chordata > Actinopteri > Syngnathiformes > Syngnathidae > Hippocampus > Hippocampus abdominalis. The sequence continues at coordinate 1,746,962 of CM031707.1, read as the reverse complement.
GCAGACGTGTTCAGTCAACATTTTTATTTTAAAAAGAGCGTGGTTTCGGTTTTCGAGCAATTTCGGTTTTCGAACGGCCTTCTGGAACGGATTACGGACGAAAACCGAGGTTTGACTGTATTTCCTTCCTAATATTAGCCCACGGCAGGCAGCGCAGCACCATCCCGTCCTACGACGGGTGCCTGCCGCCTGCATGGTCCTTCAGTGACCCGACGGCTGAATTATATTCTTGCTCTCCGGAAGCCTTCTATCATGTCAAGAAAACAACAGCTCGATGTTCGTCCCGTGTGGAGTGGCGTGCTGCGCGGTTGTCTTGGCGTTATGAGTCAAGCATGCGCTGAGCGTAAAAGTGAGTCTGCTGGAATTTCGCTTGGTTTTCCTGCTGGGGTCAGATCAATCAAAGGGGGATTCGGACCGACCCAACGTTTGTATGACTCGAATTGGAACGCAAGTGGCTCTGCTCAATGAATTTCCCTCTGTCTGCGCGTCCCCTGTCACCCCCAAGGGATTTACACAACAATAATTCTTCTTACTGCTTTCGCTTCCTGTGCCGCTCTCTCTCTCTCTCTTTCCCTCCACCTATTGCCATTTTTCCTCTCACGCTGATAGTCTTTCCCAGAGGATTCCAGTGGTTGTCAGTAATCAAGGAAATCACTCTCAAAGAGCTACAAATAGGTCACTTATCTGATGTCGGCTCTGATCTGAGGGAGACAGACATCAAGTTAAGTCCCTTACATCTGCCTTTCTCGGCTATTTTTAGTGTGATTAGTAGCCGGTTACTCCACCGGGAGCAGGGAGAGATGATGGTGATAGCGCTCGTTGTCTTTCTTTCACTCTAAGTGCTAGGGGAGGATGAAAAGAAGAAAAAAAAAACAAATGGGAGCTTTTTGTCATTAGCATTCCATTCGTATGGGTTCAATTGCGGAGTTGTCGCTCATGGGATTCCCGCGACTCGGGGACGTCGCGCTTCTTCATCCGTCCCGTGTATTCGTTTCAAGTCCTCTTATGAAGACGCTGCAGCCCGTGTGAGGCGTGATCTCGGGTGACAGCAACGTGCGGAATGTTAAGCAGGCAGAGGTCACACATCATGTCCGCAGGCCAGCCGCACGCCGACTGCTTTACGATTCCGGCAAGACGCAATGACCGGCAACTGTGTGCACGGTTTTGGGGTGGAAGGGGGGGGTGTATTTTGAATTATTGAACTGAGCTCGTTCCTCACTTTGTGAACACGCTGTGACTCTTAGCTGCCAAGCACTTCACACGAAGACGGCTCTCGGACTCGGAGGCATGAACAAGAGAATGTTCACTCGGAATCCAAAATGAACTGAATCGAAGTTTTCATGAACGTTTTGTGTGCGGGTGTGTGTGTGTGTGTGTGTTCGTCAAGATGACGATGGGACCTGGATGGTCGCCGTTGTTGAGTTAGCTGGCGGGATTTGTCCATATTTTCAGTGGTGGCCGCGCCTCCGCACGCCGCCTCGCGGGGCGTCGAATCGCCGTACCGCCGCCACGCCCACTTACACGCTGTGGGGACCAAGATCTGATCAACGCCACTCCTGCCATCTAGTGGTCATTGATCATACCGACGTCATTCCCGCAGCCTCGATGCTGACTGTGTAGGTGCGCGAAGCCCTTTATTAATATTTTCTCATTTATTTTTTAAAAAACACCCAAACGTATTTCTACCATTTTGGCACTACAGTGATCCCTTGCTATTTCGCGGTTCGTTTATCGCAGCTTCGGTGCATCGCGGATTTTTTTCAAACATATTCATTTAAAAATTTATTTTTTTTTTTTTTTTTTTTTTAAGTCTGCAAAAAATCCGTAAACGGTCCGCGAGAAGCTGCAGTGTTTTGCAGCTTCTCGCGCGGACCGTTACGACATTTGCGGACTTAAAAAAAAATTTAAATAATTTTTTTTAACCTGTATATGTTAATTGGTCGCTACTTCGCGGATTTTCGTTTATCGCGGGTGGTTTTGGTCCCCATTAACCATGATAAACGAGGGATTACTGTATATGGTGGGGTATTAGCAAACCTATTTTCATGTTCTGGCATTGAATGAGTTAAGGATTCCGATCTGATTGGCATTGGCACAGCAGGCATTGTGAAACCCAGACAGACGTGGTCGAACACAGCCGCCCTGGTAGAAAGACGAGACTCGGCAATATGATTGAGAGACACGGTGTACTTGAGATTACGCTTGGTTGCCGTGTCGACGGGGGGCGGGGGGGGGAAACTGTGAACGGCTTGCAGCAAAGTTCTGCTCTGTGGCTGTGGGAAGACAACTGTGGAAATTAAAAGAGAGGCTATCGTGTTCAAACAGAGAGATGCCGCCGTCAGAGCTGAACGGATGAACTCGTTTCATTTTCATGCATGATCTGCAGACTCGCAGAGCGAGGAAATTGCGTTGGAGAGGAAGCGAGAGATAGCCAGAAAAGATGATTCCAGCGTTCACTTTTCTCCATTGGAGTCTGTGATTATTCCCCGACCAAAAGTAACGGGTCAGACTCTTATTAAAACAAAGACGTTGGGCAAAAGATGACATGAGAGCATCGGTGGATCAAGTCCCCCTGTCATGATTCTGTTTGTGACCAACAGGTGGCACTGTAGGGCTTCCCCTGCAGCTGCACACCTGTTGGTCGTTATGTAATTAGCAGTATAAAAGGACTCCCGCCTGACCACTCATTGTCGGGTCATTGTTTGTGTTTGCTACTGTCATGTTTCGGTCATGGTTTTTGTTTGTTACTTTGGATTCGTTTTGTTCTTGGGACTTTTGTTTGTTTAGGATTTACCGTAATTTCCGGACTATAAGCCGCAACTTTTGTCACACGCTTTCAACTCTGCGGCTTATTTAATGAAGCGGCCTATATAAAGACTTTTTTAACGGCCGCCTGTGTACCGTCTTTCTTTGTAAATATCTCATGTAACAATATGGGCACCTGCGGCTTATAGACCGGTGCGGCTTATGTGTGTACAAAATGGGGTTTTTTTCCTTTAAAAATGTAGTGGTGCGGCTTATAATCAGGTGCGGTCTATAGTCCAGAAATTACGGTAGTTTTCTGTGTTTTATTAATACAATTTGTCAAGTACACCCTGCTCCTCCCTCCTGCCTGCTTTTTGGAGTCCATCACCCCGCGTAAAAACCAACAAATTGCAAGAACGGGAAGCAACCTGCAGCCTCCGCCAAAGTAGCGAAGCGCTCATCCATAACACAGATGTGACGCGGCCATGTTGAGTGCAAAGCTGTCTGATAGCTCAACTGTCTTTCCGAAACAAATTCATTTCGTTGCACTTTTCTTGGCCGTGTGTTTGGGAAGAACAAAAAAAAAAAACGGAATGAGTCTGAATTTCCACGAACAAAACGTGTCCGTCTCCGTCCGCGTGGGCTCCGGTTTCACATTTATTGCATTCGCTGATCAATCCATTCGGGGCAGTCGGTACAAAGGGAGGCGGAGGGGAGAATGTTCCGTCGGTAAAGCGAGCAAGCCAAATCTTGTCACATGAATGACGGCGACGCCGACGTCTTTTTGGACGTCGTGAAAATCAATGGCGCTGAAAGAACGACGACAAATCCATCTTCTTTTGTCAGCAAGGCGCTGAGCAAAAGTATTGATGTTCTCATTGTGGTGGCAAATAATGAATTCTGCGAGGTGTTCAAACGGAAAGGCGGCCCTCCGCCGCACGTCAGAGCAACGCCTCGGGTGCACGGCGGGATTCGACGCTTCCCTCAAAGGGCCAATTATCAGTTGTCACCTTGCCGGAGAAAAAAAAAAAAAAAAGTCCCTTTCACCCCTCCGGTAGGTAAAGAAACATCCAGACCGAAGACGGTGGCTGCCTTCTAACAGATTCCATCTTCAAGCGTGAGACGGAAATGGAATCGGATTGTGAAAATGTCTTCTCCGTTGACACATTTCTCATGTAGTAGTTCACATAGCAGAGCGGCCGCGCACCTTGATTCGCTTGGGGGGGGTGCACCTTTTTTTCCTCATCGGTCTGGATTCGGGTCCCCTACAGCCAATAATATGAAGTCAGACTCGACATCATGGCGCCACGCGGCCGCCGCTTCCCGGACCCGAGTTGTCGTCACCTTGTTCTTTTTTAATCAGCGCTCCTGCGAGACCACCGAGAGGTCCTCTGGCTTCATTTTGCATCAGTTGCGACACGAGTGGCTTTTTTTGGAATCATGACTAACATTTTGAGTGAAGCCCCCATTTTGGGAAGCATTCCATTGCGCAGAGAGGCAAAGAAGCCGACGACATAGAACATTTGCAAGAGTCGATGGGGGGGGGGGGGGGAAAAATTCGACTCTTTGCTCGCCGTCTAAACAGAGTCAAATTTGCACATGGAAGAGAGTAAAACATTTCCGGTGGATTTGACTCAAAGTCGCGGATTCATTGTACTTGAACTGATCTGGAAACTGATCCGAAGCGGCACTTTATGGTGAGTAGGGGGCGGGGCCTCGTGTTACTGTGCACAGGCCAAGAGTGACGTCAGTAGTGCACAAGCCTCGGCTGAGTTCCTTGGGGCTCTAGGCCACCTCGACCGGAGTCGTCGTGTGCACGATGACTCCGGTCAACTACCGGCAACGCAAAGACAACTACCGTAATTTCTGGACTATAGAGCGCACCTGATTATAAGCCGCACCACTACATTTTTAAAGGAAAAAAAAAAATGTGTACACACATAAGCCGCACCTGTGTATAAGCCGCAGGTGCCCATATTGTAACATGAGATATTTACAAAGAAAGACGGCCGTTAGAAAAGTCTTTATATAAGCCGCAGAGTTGAAAGCGTGTGACAAAAGTCGCGGCTTATAGTCCGGAAATGACGGTAGTTGCTTTTTTTGTTTTTTGGGTTTGTTTGTTTTTTTTTGTCTGCCGCCGGATTTGAAGCATGGCCTTCCCGCAATGGGATGTTGCTGCCCCATCCGGACCAGCTCTACTTTTGTCCATTAAAATTCTTTATTTTTCCCTCAGATTCGCTCAGACCAGGACAAAGATGCCGGCATCCGCTACAGCATCACCGGGGCGGGTGCCGATCAGCCCCCCGGCGGCATTTACAACATTGACCCCATCAGCGGCAACATGTTTGTCACTCAACCCCTGGACAGAGAGGAGAGAGCCTCCTTCCACGTAAGGCAATCCTTCGCTCATTGCGCGTCTCGTCCGCCGGCTTGACCTCGCCGCGAGCTGCGCGGGAAGCTAGCATGCCACTACATGAACCCCTGAGATGGTGACGAACTGAACGTCCCCCCCCCCCCCTCCGGAACCCGCTGTGAAGATCTTTGTGCACCACAGATTTGGATATGCAGATCGCACGAGAGCTCCTTGAACACCCGGGGCCATTGCGTAATACGCAGGCAGTGCAAGGTTGAGTTGATATCGCCCCAAAAGCGCGACACCTCCACTCTGGCGCCCGTCAGCGTGATAGATGGCCGCGCCGCCGATAAAACTAATGCAAACGCATGCGGCCGTCTCGGAGGAGGGATGGAATAAAGGAGAGTTGATCACTTCAGCGTCTCCGCCAACACACGCGCCTGTTCGTACGTACGAACAGGCGCAAATCTTCCGGGGATCGTCTTCTTGATTGAATTGTCTCGTACGTCGCTTTCCCATTCTCTTTCCGACGAATGCCTTCTTACCTTGTGCGCTGTGGAAATGTCAAGCAAGACGTATGCGTGTTTGTTGACCGCGCGCGACCTCTCCGGCGCACCCGGCGAATTGGGATCGATAACGCCGGCCGATTGTCGGTTTCTCGGGGAACGGAAGCGTCACGCCGCCGCAGCGAGAGAGAGTGCGGGCGTGTTCGTTTCTCGTTGAGCGGGGCTCCTCGTTAGACTTGTGTGTGGACTCCCGCTGCTCTCCAAGTTGATGCATGATTTATGGTTAGCGAATGTTGCAAGCGACGGGCCCAGGGGAAATTAACCCCCACCTCTCGTTTTATTTCAACTTCCAAGCGTTGCTGAGCTCTTAGAGGCCAAACTTTGCTTGTTAGCCGGCCGCTCTCGCGTGAATAGAGAGAGAAGAGCCTGCTGTTTTTGACACCCGAGCACCGCGGGGGTTGTGGTGGTGGGGGGTGGAGAGCCCGGCTCATCGTCTGGGCTTTAGCTTTGTCAGGCAAAGCTCCTGTGACTCAGCAAGGCAATTGAGCAAATGACATTGAGTTGCTATACGTGCACGCTATCTGAGAACGTGAGCTGCAGCGTCGGGGCCCAAATTTGGGGACAAGCAGTCCACAAAGGACTGATTTTCCTTTTGCCGCTAATTACGTCTTGTCCTTTTTTACGTGAAGTGGTTGATCCAAACTTTTGGGTCATAGCTTTAGCAAACAGTAATATTGTGTGTGTGTGTGTGTGTGTGTGTGTGTGTAAAGGTTTGGTTCTTGATTACGGCGAATCCTCGCAAAACGTGCGTAACCTTTCACGCCTTCTCCGTTCCACTGATTTTTTTTTCCGGTGCGGGTTTTTTTTTTTCGTCGAGTGCATTGTGTTGCGCATCCGCATTGGCCCAAGGGACCGCGGGCCAACGGCAACAGTCTCCGCGCCTCGTCTCCGTACCGCTCGCCAAATTTACATCGGCTTCTTTTTGGGAACGTAAGCCACCGCCGGCGCGATGAAAACGAGGGTTCTCTGTACTTGACAAAACGGGGCAAATGGGCAAAACCCAAGCCCTTGTGGGCCATTGTGGAGTAAAACTGGGCCCCACCGAATCGCAATGTTATTTCATACTTTGGCAAAAGCGTACGGGCGCATGTACCCCCCCATCTCCCCCACCCGCATCACATTGACTTTTTTTTTCTGCCAAACACACAGACTATCATCTGCAGGGCATATTCAAATGAACACACACACACACACACACACACACACACACTCAGGACTGAAGCCCGCATCCAAATCCACGAGCAACATGGCCTCAGTAAACAGAGTCTTAAATGAGTGCAAACAAAATTGCCGCTTGCTTATCACACATGCTCGCACACGAGCAGTCCCTCGAAGTGAAGTCACCCATCTTTCAAGTGCGCCATATTCGCCGCTGAGAAAACAGATGGAGCTGCGCTGTCGGTTGTCGCCGTTGCGGTGGCTCAGCCAATGGCAAAATTGCACACACAATTGATGGCCCTTGTGCTAGCGCTACTTGCGTGCCAGTGCCCAGGTTAGCACCCGTTCTGTCTCTTTTTCCACCGCTGAAATTGGCCGGAGCTCTCGCTCTGGTGCTTGAAACTGGCCCCAATTTCAAGCATCGGAGTCTGGCACCCGCTATGTGAGGGGGCGGGGGGCGGGGTTATCATGACCATCGCAGATGTAGAGGAATGACTTCCGTGGACATGCGGAAGTTTTGCACAAACTCCTACGCACCAGAAGAGCGATGGCGAATGTGCCCGGATGGCGTGCCATCTCCTGCCATTGCATGTCCCTGACTGTTAGATACGACATACAAGAATAATCGATGCTATGCTAAGTTCCCTAGCAGATGTTAACAGCGCATAATTATTATAATTATTATTATTATGGGGTGGAAAAGGGGTATATGTGACTCACAAAGGTGTTTTTAAATGGCTGCCGTTCCCCCCCGCCATCTATCCAAACCTGCACCAGCTTATATGTGGAACCGCGCGCTTGCTTTTGGTCAATTTCTTTAGCACGTTCTGATTGGCAGACGCGAGATTGGCGCCGTTACACTTCATGCAAGCGCTGCTTGATCTAGTCTTCCCTCTATGCACAAAGGATTTGAGGTTGTCAGGTAGGAACCCCCCCCTTTTTGGACGCCAGAAAACATGAGCCAATTTAATGAAGCTCACGTCCAAGTTGGTCCGTGAGTCCAAATGTGTTGAGTATTCCTGCTGTTGAGTGTTTGCGTTGACTTCTAACGATGGCGTCTTTGCTTGCTTGCAGCTGCGAGCCCACGCGGTGGACATGAACGGCAACCAGGTGGAGAATCCCATCGATTTGTACATCTACGTGATTGACATGAATGACAACAGACCCGACTTTAAGAACCAGGTGTACAACGGCTCTGTGGCTGAAGGATCCAAGCCAGGTAAGTCCACGGCAAGGGGGGCAGACGGGACAACGCACGGCGACACCCTCAAACAAAAAAAACAAGTCGAAGCCGAATCGGAAATTTTGCGAGAACCGTCAGTCGTGCAAAACGCTGACAGACTTTCTGTCTTTTTTTTTTTTTCGAGAATGTAAGAGCGGCGTTTCGATGGGATGCAAAGCACGCTTGTATGTGTGCTGGGGGTCGATCCGGGCGGCGGGTGAGCTTTACCTCGGACTGCTCGCCTCTCTGCTTTTCATGTGTTCATATGAAATAGCGGTTTTCTTTTCCGGAGAAAAAAAAAAAAAGAAAACAATCTTTTTACCCAATGAATTCAAATGTCAACATAAAAACAGATTGTATGATTCGGTGAGACTTGAAGAGAATGGTTTAGTCGGTTCATTGGGAAGAAAATGTGCTTTTTGACTTGTTTAACCCCCATGCAGTAATTATCCCAAAATTGGACATTTCGGACACTTTGGACGATTTTGGACTGTTGGACAAATGGACACCACAGACAAAACGGTGAAAAATAACTCCATGAAGCTGAAATTTTGCATAGGATGTATATCGATGTCTTGGCCAATTCCCACTGAACATTTTGAGGGGTTGAAAGTGAAAAAAGTTGTTGCACATTGGAAGAGGGACATTTTTGGGACGTAATACCCTTTATGCAGCCGCTTAAAAATACTGCATGAGGGTTCGCAGGCTCTCTATTTTGTTCCAACTGCCCAGAAGCCAAAAGGGCACCTGTGTTCCGATTTGAGTCAAATTTGCAACTCCAATGGCAGTAACAGGAACAAATTGCACGGTAGTCGGTACAGCCGTACCGCTCATTCAGCTGCTCATACAAGGCACGAATGGCTTGATGTTTCCCCCTCTCCCCAAGCCGCTTCGTTTTAATGGAGAAAAGTGGCTGAAAATCGCACTCGCGAGAGCAAAACTTGATGGCCTGGGATTTAGAATGCTATTATTCTCCGGCCCGTGGCACCACACTAATAATGGACCTGGCAATGGCTCCGGTTTACTGGAGGTCAGGTGACACACTTGATTTCACTGGCGATGCATTCACAGGCTCCACCCACCCAATGGATATAAGCATCCATATCCAAGAGGGTGGGTGGGGGGCATACAATTTAACCCCACCCACTCCAACCGACCCAGTCCCCCCCCCCTTCCCTGACTTGGGCCACATTTCTTCGATTGGGGGCTTTGTTTGCCTTCTGGCCCAACGTATGCGTTATTATCCGGTTGTGCGGAGCGTGGACAGAAGCGGCTCTTCCCAAAGAGAGCGACGCCGGCCATCGCCGAGCTGAATTCCAGAGCAGAATGTTTAAGTAGATTTCTTGTCTCGACTGGACGAACTCTTGTTCTAACAATCAGACCCAGAGGACCCGTGTTTGTTTTCACAGCGTTCAGTTATTGTTCTGTTGCAAAGTTTAATCTCCAGGGGATTTGTAAACAATATGGAAAGGCGTGATGTGTGTTTGTGTGTGTGTGTGTGTGTGTGTGTGGGGAGGGGGTGGGGGGTGGGGAGGCTGGGTTTCTTCTCAGTGGAGCGTGATTTCATATACACAGAAGCTAATTAGAGAGAGCAACCAGACAGTTCTCTATCTTTTTTTTTTCCTTTTTGTTTTTCATCCCATCCGTTGTCACGCCCACCGCCACGTTCAAAATGAGAATGGAAACGGGGCCGTCGGAATGCAGTTTTGATCCCATTGTTGTTTTGTCACGCAAATGGGTCTCCTCGCTTCCACCGTCGGAGGTCGACCAACGCGCCTTTTGCGTGGTTGCTTCATGAAAAGGTTCCGTTGACTGAAGAAACTGAAGGTTGTGGATCGCAACAATAATACGAGATCAGCGGCTGGGATTTGGTGCGAGGGGGGGGCTCTCTCGACTAGCTAGCGCGCTCGCTCACGATGTGATGTGGGCCCACCCACGACACAAAACCCAATTAGGCAGTGACGTATCGGTCGACGCCGACTCCGGCCCGCGATCCGTGGGCGAACAAGCTAGCGGGCTAGCTGGCATTGCTGCCTCACTGTCTCATGGACTGCCGTCATAATCGCCTAATAAGTCACACCCTCACTATTTTTCTTCGCTATTTATTTATTTATTTTTTTGTCATAACGGACACATTCCGGCGAAACTGAAGTGTCCGTTAAACACAGCAGCACAGCACAGGTTATTCCGCGACAGTAATCGGAGCGCAGTCAGCACGTTCGAACGGCAATGGACTTGAGTGACAGGTGATGACATCACTATTCATTGCAGTGTGACAAGTATAAACATTTTCTTGTCACTTTACAGGGACTCTAAATTATAAAAACAATATTCTAAAAAATGGCATTGCGTCTGCTCTCTTACCCGGGCTGCCATTTATCGGTCATATATGTCCACCAAATCCCGCCCCCTTTTATTGACGAGAAAAACCACACAAATATGAAATACTCTGCATTCCGTAATTTCATTCCAGCAACGTAGTGATCATAACGTCATCGTATATGTACGTCCGTACCGAGTTGTGAGAACGATCTGGATTTGTTTTTGCGGAATGACTTTCACATCCAAGTGGCATGCGGCGCTTTCTCTCTTGGCGACATTTTCTCCGACGCCTGCTGCACGCTTTCCGTCTCAACAAAGGCGTGCACAGGATCGGATGATTAAATCCATCGTCTGCCGACACAATCGCCGGCCGGGCGCTAATTGCGCGTCGACGTCACTCCCGATCTGAAGCCAGGTGTAAAAGTGCGGAGGATGTGGCGGAGGCGACACCGCAACTGTGAAATGTGTATCGAGGGGAAGTGTGGGTATCGCACAGAAGGTGTTCAGTCTGTCATATTCAGCGCAAGATTGAGAAGCAGAAAGCTGAGAGTACGCCATTTTTCAACCGCGCGAAATCCACCTTCATATTTCGGCGCGCTCGTGCATCTTCCGGCTGCAAAATCTAACACGCACAAACAATGTCATCTCCTCCGAACTGCTGTTTTGTAATCAGTCGTTGTACATGACAACTGAGAAAGTGATTGAAACGGGAAACAATTCAAACGATGGATTCAAAGCCGACAATCGTCTGACTCGTCCCTCCCAAAATGGCAAAACGTGTGCCGTCGTGCAAATCCGATGGAGGCGATTGAGGTGTTGGACCGGCATTTTTTTTTTAATACAGTATGTTTCTTGGTCGCTACTTCCCGGATTTTCGTTTATCGCGGGTGGTTTTGGTCCCCATTAACCCTGATAAACGAGGAATTATGTACTGTCGTCGGGGAAGTCGGCGCTTCGATAGAATGCTTCGGTGCCATCGACGATCCCTCGGCCGTCCGTCTTTTTTTGATTTCCTGTCTGAAGGAGGTCGTCTTTGGCCGAAACTCTCGTCCGTGGCCCCTTCTCCGAAAGTGACTTCCCTTTTGCCCTCAGAGAGCAGCCGGCTTCCGTTAGAGGCCTTCCTCAACCCCTCCCCGAGACTGATCAGCGTTATCTCATGCCATCCATCGCCGCGTGCCCCCTTTGAGGATTTTTTTTTTTTTTTGACTGCCCTTCTTCACTCTCTTTTTATTCTTGTGGAAAAAAAAAAAATTCCCGTCGCATTCCGATCGTGGGTAGCCAGCCTGGCCTTCTTCCTCTTATTTGCCAATCGCTTCTCTAATTGGGAGGCGGACCTTGATACCGGCTGAAGATGTTTGAAGCCGCTCGATATAGCTTCAAGGATTACGTGGGGGTCACATGGGCAAATTGACCAATAATATTTGCATTTGCCACCAGAAAAAAATGTTCTGCTCCAGCGATTTTGCTGAAAAAGCAATTAGGATTCGGTATTAGTATTCAAATTAAAGAGGAATTAAACAGGCTCAGAGATGAACCCTTTCGGGCGCGCCGCTCGTCTTTGTGTATGAGATGGGGCTATCATCAATCCTTCTCACTATAATGAAAGGTACTCAGGCCAAAATGTGAAGCGCCTGATAACATTTGGAAGAAATAGGACTTTTTTTTTCCCCCCTCCACACACTTTTGACATTATTTCAACCGTCAACTTTTCCTTTTGCGGATGTAGGACAAACTCTGGCTCGGAACTTAACCCTCATGCGGTATTTTTAAGCGGCTGCATGAAGGGTATTACGTCCCAAAAATGTCCCTCTTCCAATGTGCAACAACTTTTTTCACTTTTCATTTTTTTGCACTTTCAACCCCTCAAAATGTTCAGTGGGAATTGGCCAAGACATCGATATACATCCTATGCAAAAATTTCAGCTTCGTGGAGTTATTTGTCACTGTTTTGTCTGTGGTGTCCATTTGTCCAACAGTCCAAAATCGTCCAAAGTGTCCGAAATGTCCAATTTTGGGATAATTACTGCATGGGGGTTAAATCGTCGTCTCTCTCACTCGAGCATCTTTCCTTTGGATCCCGTCACTCCCCCTCCGGCAAGCCACTTCTCTTATCTCAGCGTTAGCAACGGCCCGCCGCCAGACGCCAAGTGACAATTTCCCAGAAATCTCTCCGCGTTTCAGCACGACGGGGTTTCTAATGGGCCGGTCGAAGCCGAGGGGCCCGGCTGACAAACATTTTATCCCTCGACAAATTGCCCCCCGCCCTCTCAAAAAGTTGCGTCACGGCAATTTCCAAGGTAAATACCTTTGCTCCCCACCGATATTTTTTTTTTTGTTGCCCAGATTCATCCATGACGGCGCCGAGCACATTTAAGCGGCACTCAGTTCTCATTTTCCTTTGCTCCTCAGGGAACGGCAGCCGCTGACTTTTTTTTTTTTCCTTGATTCTCTCGCTGCTTATTTCGGGCGTTTGAAGACTTGATCGTCTTTCCCGTCCGCAGGCTCATCCGTGATGCAAGTGACAGCCAGCGACTCGGATGACTCCACTACGGCGAACGGCATGGTTCGCTACCGCATTCTCTCGCAGACGCCCCACAGCCCCATCCCCAACATGTTCACCATCAACAGCGAGACTGGAGACATCGTTACCGTTGCGGCCGGCCTGGACAGAGAGGTGGGGATGGGTGTGTGTGTGTGTGTGTGTGTGTGTGTGTGTGTGTGTGTGTGTGTGTGTTTGTGGCGGCGTACCCTGAACAAGCTCGGAACTTCGTTTGAAGTCCTTCTATGCAAAATCCATTTTCTCGAATGAAGTTGGCTTGATAAAGGCGTTCGTTGCAGGCAAAATCTGCAAATGGAACATGCATGACGTGAAATCGGGACTTTGAAATGTGAACTTTATTGGGCTGGAAATGTTGTGAGCAGGGTACATTGCAAAGGCTGTACAGTCAAACCTCGGTTTTGGTCCATAATCCGTTCCAGAAGGCTGTTCGAAAATCGAAATTGTTCGAAAACCGAAACCACGCTCTTTTAAAAATAAAAATGTTTACTGAACACGTCTGCTCACAATGGAAAGCAACACGAGGAAGCGTCACTTCCTCGTGTAAGGAAGGCGAGAGGAGTCAAACGGTGCATTCAAGTGCGCTCAGTTTGTTCGAGAACCGAAATTTGTTTGTCATCCGAGGCATAAAAAAAATCGAAATTTTTGGTCGAAAACCGAATTGGTCGAGGACCGAGACGTTCGAAAACCGGGGTTTGACTGTATTTGTATAAAAGCAGAATAAAAGGCAAAATAATTTGACATCGACATCAAACCGTTGGCTAAAGTGTCACCAAGCCCAAAGTCACACGCAGACACACGTTGCAGTATCGCGGCCATTTGTGCCTTTGAGGTGACGCGGCTTCGCGACCGACGTCAGGAGGTTTGGAAGTCGCCGATGGCGTAGCGAGTGGCACGCTCGCCAGATTTGTGTGCGGACAGCGTGGGATCGCTTTTAGTCTCGTCTGCCGTCGGTGTATTTTCGTAACCGCCCGCCACGGTTATCCTTAAAGCCGCGCGGCAAAACCACCCGTCGCACTTCCAGCTCACTCTCCTAATGAGGGAGGTCACTCGGGGTTCATCCGTGTTGGCGCGATGCAGGTCGTCAAGGGCGGCGGCGCGGCGCGGCAATTTTTTTTTTTTGCCAAAGAAAGTGTCGGCTCGCAAAACATTTACATTTGCTACGCCTTCCTAATGGCCGTCATTTCATCTCGTAACTTCCTCGGTTGATTTTTACAGCGGGAGCGTAAAAGCACTATTGATTGTGTCTCATCATGTTTATATTCGGAGACAATCCCGCTAGCCCCCTCTGAGCAGTAAAGCCAGTGAGCCCAAACTTTCCAAACGAAAGCAAACAAAATTAAACACGATCGGAGAAGCGTGATTGGGGAAGTTACGGGGAAAAGAACAAAAGCGGAGCGTCGCTGATCCGAATGCTTCTTCAACCTTGTCCACAGTTGGCATACGTACAACACGAGCCTCGAGTTGAGTGAAGACGGGCCAGTTTTCGGCTCGCGCAGAGTCAACGGCAGGCAGAGGAAGCTCATTCGCGGGCCGAACTGGGTCCGACCTGCCTGCGACATGCCTGCGACCTGCCGCTAAGCTAATTCGCGCAAGCGCACTTGGTGACACGGGTTCCTTTTGGCACCCGGCAATGAACGCGATGAGCTCATCGCAATCCCCATTTGCTTCCTCTCACAATGCAGCCGACCGGCATTTGCCGCGGACGCGTTTCATTAGAATATGAACAGTTTGTCTACTCTTGAGGAGAAAAGGGGCTCCGTGGGCTTTAGCCTCATTAGCGCTGTCATGACTGAACGCCGAATTCTTGTTATGAGCTTTTCTCCGGCAAGAGCCTCTCTCCTCAGAAGGCGCGTGCTTCCTTCCTTCCTTCCTTCCTTCCTTCCTTCCGCACGCCCCGTTCGGCGGGCCGACGAAAACGACGAGGCTTGCTTCGTCTTCATTGTGCCGGCGTGAGAGATGGCTAGCTGAATTCCAATGAAGGCGAATGGAGTGGAGGGGGCTTGCGTCCATCTCGTTCCTTCGGGTTATGTTGAAAAAAAATGAATCCATAAATAAGGCTCAGATGTCAGGGTCGCACAAACTGCTCCACCTTTCAGTTGTGCTAAAAAAAAATTTTTTTAAAAGAACTGATTTGTGCAACAGCACTACGAGTTTTCTCAAGTCAGATTTCAGTGGCCTCAAACAAAGCAACACACTTTGCGCGTGCAGAAAAGGCCGGTGGGGATTTGGGGGGGGGAGAAAGCCGCGCCGGAGTCTAATTGAACTGCTCAGCATTTCTACAGCACTCATTAGAGAGCCTCTTACCAGCTTGTTTGGCCACTTTTGGGCTACAAAGTGCACTTGGCCGTGTGCGTGCGCGCGCATGTGTGGAAGCGCGCCTTTCCCCGCCTGTTCCCTCACACTGGCCCATTAGTCCACGTGCACGTGCGCACTCCGAGGGCCATTAACGGCGCAACTAGCCTCTGATGATGCAGGTGCGAGGGCCCCGTAGCTTCTCATCCCCGATTGTACGGGAGCGCCCCCCCCCTGCTGGCGGTCGTCACACAAATGATTCCTCGAGCACCGTCTTGGCTTTCCGGCGCCAAATCCTCGAATCGATATTTGTGACTGGATGTTAACCCTCATGCAGTATTTTGAAGCGGCTGCATGAAGGGTATTACGTCCCAAAAAATGTCCCTCTTCCAATGTGCAACAACTTTTTTCCACTTTTAATTATTTTTCACTTTCAACCCCTCAAAATGTTCAGTGGGAATTGGCCCAGACATCGATATACATCCTATGCAAAAATTCAGCTTCGTGGAGTTATTTGTCACTGTTTTGTCTTTGGTGTCCATTTGTCCAACAGTCCAAAATCGTCCAAAGTGTCCGAAATGCCCAATTTTGGGATAATTACTGCATGGGGGTTAATGAGGCTACCAAGAGAATCACCCTTCGTCCGAAGGCTTTTACGAAGACGATACGCGATTGATATTTCATCGCAGCTCCGCTCCAGGTCAGCTTTGCGCCAAGCATTCGTGCGATTGTTTGGGTGCGGAGCCATGAGAGTTTGTGCACTTTGCGACGACTCGGAGAAAAGCCAATTGACTTCAGTTGGGGTTTTTACAAATGTCTGGATAAGATGGGGAAAAAAACACCGTCGCCCAAGAGGATGTGCGGAGCCGCGCTCAGTGAAAGGTGAAAATGTGACGATTCTCAGAATAGGTCGATGAAAATGAAAGGCCTCGCCTCAGATACCGATTTTTGCCCCCCCAATAATAATCCCTTTCATTGTTCGTCCCTCAGACATTCCTTGACATTAGCAGACCTGACAGAGAAGCTTTCAAAACACCCAACACTGGGATGAAGAACATGTCGGCCAACATGATCAACGGGATCCGCCGTGCGCGTGGAAAAAAGCAGTTGGCTCTGCTGACACCGACTACGTCCTTGATGTCGGTTCTCTCCCACTCGGACTCAGTGGAGGACTGTGTGGATGTCGAAATAGGCCACTTAGTAGCTCTGACTAATATAATGATCGCTTTGGGGCCAGGGAAATACGCAGCCACTCTGGTGGCACATTATACACCGACCGACCATGATCCGAACTAAAATAGTGGCGCATCCGTTCCACCCGCCCCGCGGCAACTAAATGATGGAAGAAAACAGGAAATGAGTCTCCACGTAAGCCTTTGCGCTCTTGCGGGACGACGTTCGGCAAGATTTGGAGAGTGGGTCTGCGGGGCAGGAAAATGGTGGCGCCGCCAACAGTCGGACGTCGGAAGCAAATACAGTCAAACCTCGGTTTTCGAACGTCTCGGTTCTCGTCCAATTCGGTCAAACTCGTCTGTGTTCATCCCTGCGCATGTGGGGTTGACCTTTCCTGGTTTCTCTCTACTTCTCTCTCCAGAAAGTCTCCCAGTACACAATTATCGTCCAGGCCACTGACATGGAGGGCAACTTAAACTTCGGCTTGTCCAACACAGCCACGGCGCTGATCTCCATTACCGACATCAACGACAATCCGCCAGAGCTGACGGTCAGGACGGTGAGTCCAGAACCAAGGAACTGGACGGCCGGCCGTGGTTTTGCCTCGGTGCGAAACGTAAAAACGGTTGGCGGGCCGGAAATCAGACTTTGTGCGTGTGTGTGTGTGTGTGTGTCACCAAGTTGCCACAAGGGACTTGTTTCAGATCGTTCATTCGTGAAAGAATCTGTCTACCGTCGCCTTAGTTCCCCTCCAATAGTTGCTGAACTTGAAATCGGGATGCGGATTTGACAAATAGCTCAGAGGTCGGCATGTGTGCCTCGTAGTCCATATGACCCAAAACCTGCGTGTTCTCTTCATAGAAGATAAAGATTGTAAAATTGCCCGGAGGCGGGAATGTGAGCTTCACTTGCCCTGTGATTGGCCGGCAATCGTTTCCGAAGTCATCCGGCCCACCGAGGTTCAAGCGCGGTCCAAAGTGGCCAAAGGAGCGCAGCTACCAACTGTCCCAAGACAAGAATGTCGCAAAAATGTCATACACGTCTCCCCCTTTGACCGTTTTTCCTCCTCCTTTGCGCCCGTTTTGACCCCGCCGTGCAGTTTTCCGGGGAGGTGCCGGAGAACAAGGTGAACGTGGTGGTGGCCAACCTGACGGCGGTGGACCGCGATCAGCCTCACAGCCCCAACTGGAACGCCGTGTACCGCATCGTCAGCGGCGACCCCTCCGGACATTTCGCCATCCGCACCAACCCCGTCACCAATGAGGGCATGCTGACGGTCATCAAGGTGAGGACGGTGCCACTCTGGTGACAAGAGATGCCCTGTGCTGAATCCATTTTTCGGCACTCAGAGTCATGCAATCGAGCTAGGGCTCTGTTTCAATGTCACTGCAAGTCTAGTGCGGGGGTGTCTTCTCAATTCGGTGGGGGGGGGCAGACCGGGTTGTGTTTTTTTCACAAATGCGCGCAGCTTGGCGCAGTTAAAAGAAAAAAAACAGCCCTTTTGCGCTGTTGTGAGTGTGAACACAGCTGAATCGACTTACCGTCATGTGAAGCGGTTCCCGTCCTGTATGACCGGATCGTCAACCATAAGGCGAGTCTTTTGTCATCAGGCAGCGCTTTTCCTCCCCCCCCCCCCCCCCCCCCCACACCACCCCCTCATCTCCTTGACTTGCTCTATCCAGCCGGTGGACTTTGAGATGAACCGGGCCTTCATGCTGACCGTGGTGGTGTCCAACCAAGCTCACTTGGCCAGCGGCATCCAGTCCTCCCTTCAGTCCACGGCCGGCGTCACCATCTCGGTCCAGGACGTGAACGAGCCGCCCGTCTTTCCCGTCAACCCCAAAACGATCCGCTTTGAGGAGGGCGTTCCGGCGGGGACCACGCTGACCGTCTTTTCTGCTCAGGACCCGGATCACTTTGTCCATCAGATTGTCAGGTACTGACTCGTCGCGCGTGAAGGGATTCGTGAATCTGCGTCACTATTGTTCGTCCGCCTAAGAATGAAAAATACGTTAAGGCAACAAATCTCCGCATTCATCAAGCCCACTCGGTCTCGTTCGTCGTCGATCGCGGCGTGATTTCAGGTCTTCGGTTAATGAAATATGCAAAAACAACCCCGCCCCCACATTCAAATCCATCGCAAGTTCAGGTTGAGTGGAAGCAGCATATTACCTTCAAGTCCCAACAAAAATCAACGGAAGGGAAAGAACGAGGCGACCCTCACGAGGGCGAGCGACCCGGAGCACGTCCGCGGAGATTCTTAGCCGGACGAGCTAACTCAGTCTTCTGCGATTGGCTGGCGACCGGTTCCCGGTGCAAAGAGGTCACGGTATAAGGAGTGCGACATTTGTCGCTCTGGCCTCACCCGGATCCCCGTCGTCTCTCCGAATCGATTGTGCTTTCCATCCGTCCGTCCGTCCGTCCTCATGCGGCTGACACGCCGCGGACGTCGTGCCAGCCTTGGCCTCCGAGGTCCCGCGGCGTCGTTCCACTCCCGGGGGCGAGTGCCGCCGAGAGTCATGGATTTTTCTGAATGTCAGTCGGATGACCTCTTCCGCCAACAAACCCGGGTAGACAATACGCCGAGCGCGTACGTGGCCGTTTCTTCATGGCCAATGAACACGAGTCGGAACGTCTTTGAGTTTGAGCTTCACACGAGCTTATCCGCTCTGTCTTTTATGGTCTTTATGGTTCCATTATTGATCCGAGCTTAGAGCCCGCCGTCTTCGGCGAAGCCGCTCGCCAGCAGATGCTCACCTCATGCTTTCCACCGCCGCTTTTGCTTTGGGTGACCTCGCGGCAACCCGCCGCGCACGCATGCCGAAAAGACTCCGAAATGCTCAAAAGTAGTCCCGCAAACACTCGCCACGGTGTGTCAAAGTGGTGGATGGGAGAGGAGCCAGATTGGCTTTCTGAAGCGCTTGCTTGCTTTTTTTTTTTTTTTTTTTTTTTTTTTTCTGTCTAAATAAATTCATTTTCCAGAAGGGCTTTGAGCCCACGAGCATCTGCTTTTTCTCGTTAATACGGTTCGGGTCACTCAATGGAATTTATCGTGCACGTTTGATGTCATTTTTAAAATGTGCGCTGTATTCAATTTCGCTACAGTTGTTGTGACTTTCGACTTGTCTCACAACAAGCCACTCGCACAATTTGTTTGGCACCGTTTTTGCACCGGCCGCCCGTCCTGGCAACACCCACCCAGCCATCCATTTATTTGAATTTTATTTGAATAATTCAAGCTTTGGTTCGGCAGTGGCTGCGCTCAGGGCGCTGGCCATGAAGGAAAAAAACCGCACCTGTGCGGAAGATAAAAGCGCGCTCCTTTTTTTTTTTCCTATCACCGATGAGGTCTCATAACGTTGTGCAAGTGTACCTAATGAAGCGACTTGTGGATCTGGAAATGGGTTGAGTGGCGGTGTCAACTTTTTGGGCCGCCAAGTTTCGTATGAAGAAGTTCGATAGCTCTGACGCTGGTGTTGTGATCGACACAAAGGGTGCCAAAGAAGAGAGAATCTACTCTGAACGCGCTGCTAATTGGAGTCGTTTGTCGTCTGCAATCGGAAGTTGTGGCTTTCAGCTCCGTTGACTTTGTCACATCGGCGATGACGAAAGTTGCAGTTTTTCCTCGTGGGTATGAAGAGCGGTGAAGTCGAAAGAACTGTTCAAGCGCTTTTGCATGATGCGTTCGCGTTTTTTTTTTGTTTTTTTTTTCATGCTAATTAACTGCCACGGTATGTTTGGCAAACATATGTTCGTGTCTACACGTCGCTGCACTTTTCAAAATGTAATCACATGATGGATATTCCACAACGATTGATGCAATGCACACGTGGCTGCACGTAACACTGTTGGAAGCCGGCGCAGCTCTCGGAAAGCGAAAGCCGGACATTTTGCGCCGTTGTGGGCCGACGTGATTCGCCGTCGATTCCAAGTGGCTGCGCACGTTTCCTTAAGATGCCGCGCGCCACAAGCACTCTGATAGTCCTCGACTTGGCAAAAGGAAGAAAATGGACGCGCTCGTGCCCCGCGGCGGGTCGAGGCGCGTAAAGTGCCTTGATTAGCAAGCGGAAATATCGTCTTGTAGTTCAAGTAGTTCAGTGGGAATTGGCCAAGACATAGATATACATCCTATGCAACATTTCAGCTTCATGGAGTTATTTTTCACTGTTTTGTCTGTGGTGTCCATTTGTCCCAACCGTCCAAAATCGTCCAAAGTGTCCGAAATGTCCAATTTTGGGATAATTACTGCATGGGGGTTGAGGATGAATTTGTCTTTCTTCCGGACCCTTGCGTTCAAAGGTACTCGAAACTGTCAGATCCCGCCAACTGGCTGAGGATCAACAGGACCAACGGGCAGATCACGACCATGGCCCAACTTGACCGAGAGTCCACGTACGTCAAAAACAACATCTATGAGGCCACTTTTCTGGCCTTCGACAATGGTAAGTCTGGTAAGTGAGGATGACGATGTTTGATGCGTGGAACCGAGCGCATGCCTTCGCTTTGGCCAAAATGTCCTTTGACGGATCAGCCTCGAGGCCACCAAAGTCAACCGAGCCTTTTGTACTTTGTGTTTCTTGCAATCTGCAAGGAGTCGTCTTATTTGGACAAAAATTGGAATTGATTCGTGTTTATTTTTACCAAATCTCTTCTTAGCATGAACTGGACTTGACTAAAATATGAGCCACTTGCCACTTATTTTCCATGACTTACGATTCAATGTGTTGGTAGTAGACATGGAGAAAAAAAACGGAATGCAGGTGCAATCGTGCAGATGCAAGAATGTGCTCGTTTGATTCGATTCTGTCGTGCATGTCGTCGCAGCCCTCTGATGAAAACCATAACCGCAACGTGTCCGAAATGTCCAATTTTGGGATTATTACTGAATGGGGGTTAACAGAGCAGCGCCTGTCGATTCCCGGTCACCGTCTTGCTGTTTGTGCGTCGCCGCCATCGGAATAGATGACCGGTTGTCACTTTTGAAGTCGGGAATATCATTTGTCGGGATGGCCTCCGTTGTCTTTGTACGCAATACCACGAAATTGGAGGTTGCCCATGCAGTAGGCGCACAATCCTCCATGAAGTGTCTCCAGTGGGTCCAAAATGCAGCTGCTCGTTTCTTGACGGGTACTAAGAGGGAGCGCAGCGGTCCTACTTTGGCGGGCCTCCACCGAAAAGTAGACGCGCTCGTAGCTGCAAAGCGGGGGGCCGACTCCACACGGACTTCTGTTTCACTCAATTGTCAAATTCCGACTCGGGGCGTTCAACTTTGGAGATTTTGGTTTTCACACCTCAAAACTCTGAGCAACATTGTGTCCCCCGAGCTAATCCATTGCGTCGTGCGCGTGCCCGCCCGCAGTGCTATCCGCCAGGGCGTTTGAAATCTCAGCTCGACGACAAAGTGTCCGCCGAGCTCGGCGCCTCCCGCCTGA
The DNA here is from genome assembly GCA_018466805.1 of Hippocampus abdominalis. Lineage (NCBI taxonomy): Eukaryota > Metazoa > Chordata > Actinopteri > Syngnathiformes > Syngnathidae > Hippocampus > Hippocampus abdominalis. The sequence continues at coordinate 1,725,139 of CM031707.1, read as the reverse complement.
CTTGATCAAGTTGCTCGGCTGTCTTTGCCCCCCCCCCCACCCCCCACCCCCACCCCGCAGGTTCGCCTCAAGCCAGCGGGACGGGGACCCTCCAGATCTACCTGATCGACGTGAACGACAACCCGCCAGTGCTGATCCC
>CM031707.1:1640000-1722500 GCA_018466805.1 Hippocampus abdominalis | reverse complement strand
TTTTTCATTCAAAAATTGGTCATCACTTCTATTCATGAGGGTCCCCTTGCGGCCCGGGGACGGACTTTGCGAAGCGGTTTCATCCAAGTATTGCCCATTTCCTCCACGCTCTCTCTCCAGGACTATGACCTGAGCCAGCTGCAGCAGCCCGAGTCTTTGGACCACATCATCAATAAACCGGCGGGAGTTCGCAGAGTGGATGAGAGGCCCGTCGTCCCCGAGTCGCAGTTTCCCGTCAGACCCAGCCTGCCCCACCCCGGCGACATCGGAGATTTCATTCATGATGTACGACTGACGGCAGATTCTTTTTCGGTTTGAAACCAGAAATGCATGACCGCAACACCGCTGCAATGTGTGTCCCACGAGGCATTCGAGAAGCCCATTAGTGGAAAGATCGGAATCAAGAAATGTGAGACATTTATCAAAAGTGATTTTCCATCCCATTCTTGGGCTGCGTCAAAATAAGTGAAGGAAATGTTCCAAATACAAATCGAGAACTGCAGCGCGCACTACACGTGCGCCTGGACGACAAACTATTTTGTCGCTTTCATTTAATTTTTGTTCCCTAAATCTCGGGAGTGTTGTGTCTCCAGGGTCTGCGGGCAGCAGACAACGACCCCACAGCGCCCCCCTATGACTCCCTGCTGGTGTTTGACTACGAGGGCAACGGTTCGACCGCCGGCTCGGTCAGTTCGCTCAACTCGGCCAGCTCGGGCGACCAGGACTACGACTACCTCAACGACTGGGGCCCTCGCTTCAAGAAGCTGGCCGACCTCTACGGGGGAGGAGACGACGACTGAGAGCCGAGGGCGGGCGGGCGGGGCCGGCTCGCGGGAGGGCGGCGGGGTTCTTCCGGATGGACGGACGCCCCTTGGAAAAGAGCCCGGGACCTGAACCCGGGCTGGCTGGACCCTTACATGGGCTGTCGATGCTCACTGGAGCTCTGGAAACTGGAATTCCACTGCAACTGTATTCTTGGCTTTATACTTTTCAATGGCAAATTTGTTGGGTATTGTTCTTATTTTTGTTTGAGGGGGTTGTCAGTCTCTCACCGCGCTGGACCCCCGAACTCTGTGGGGACAAATCAAGGCGGTCGCGAGGCGCACACTGACTGCACTTGAGCTTTGATTGATTGTTGAAAAGAGGACCACGTCTTGCTTTGGTCTCACACTGAAGAGAATGTTTCCGGGGAGACGCCCCCCGTGACTCTCTCAACTTGAATTTCCTTAGAACAGAAGCACTGTCATTTGATAAAAGTGCCTTTTGTGCTGTGTTTTTTGTTTTTGTTTTTGGTTTTTTTTCGGATCAGACTCCTGCTATCTCAGGATCGGTTGCCATTCATGCAGTACAGGGAAGGTCATTTGAGTCATCCCTCTTCGGCCCCCCCCAAACCAATCTTGCCTGTCTGTTACCAACACCCCTTCCCCCCCCCCTACCCCCTTTGGAACGGTACAAAAGAGAAAGGCCCAACCGCGGCACACTTGTCACGCTCGTGTGGCCCTAAATGAGTGAGGAGCCACTTTCTTCTCCGAGGACCTGTTCAGTTTGCTCTGTCACAAAACTCGCCCGTAGACCCGAACAAAAGGGGACTAAAAACCGCTACGGTGTGTGTGTGTGTGACATCACGTTTCTACTCCTTTTTGGGATGTGTAAAGAATGCCTGCCTTTCCTCCGTGGACTCATGAATTGAGGGGGGGGGGGAGCCTTGATGTTGAGATGCTTGCCTTGCCCTGTAACGGTTTGTCGTGTTGCTTTCTCCAAAGCTTCTGTTGGCATGATGGGAAGAAAGCGGGGACCTCACAAGACTCCAACTCTCTCTCTCTCTCTGACAAGTCCCGAAACATCACTGACACCTTTAACATTCCCGTTTTTTACAGTCCAACGACAGTATTGAAAGCTGCATGAGGTTTTTTTTTGTTTGTTTTTTTCAAATCACTTCGTGTTCGTGTGTGGTGAGAATGTGAACATAGTCAAGAGAAACTGTCTAAATATACTCTGTATACAGAAAATAAAAAAGACCATAAGGAACATGCATCATTTTGAAGCGTCGACGGCATTTGCTGCCATTTTTTTTTTTTCTTTGCTTGGGGTGAAGGGGGGTGTTTGGGGGTGGGGGTCGAGAACTGTATTTGTGTCCATTCCTGTGATTTCAATTAGTCATCTGAAGTGCCCGAGAACCCAGTGGGGATTTAAAGGGATTTAAATCCTCTCTGGCAGCGTGTCTATCAATTAGCCACACCATTAATCCCCACGGCGTAATCTCATTAGAGAGAGCGCCTTTAATGAGACATCCGGAGAGCCGGCATGGCGGCGAGCAAGCGAGGGAGGAAAAATGAGGTGGCGGCAATCTGCAGGTAGACCAATGCGGAGAAGTGATTAGTCGGATCGAAGAGGGTCAGCGGAGGGAGGCGCCGAGGCGGGAGAGATTTCGCAGCGGGTTCCAACGGACATCATTGGAAACTTGCTCGAGAATTTGATTGGAAAATAAATCTGGTCGTGGTCGCCCGTGCGCAGACGCAAGAGAAGCGAACCGAGGTGATTACTGGAAGACTGTTTGCCATCGTCTATCCACTTTCTGTGTCTTCCCGGGGGACAGCGGCTACGTCCCGAAAGAGGAACGGACGATCGTTTGGCAGCTTCAACAGGTTGGGACTCGGGATGTCCTTCGGGGTACGATCGAGCTCCGTTCCCCCCCCCTGTCAGCCTCAACTCCAGGACGACAGAGCAGAGCCTCGGATGAATAATAGATGGCTAGCAAAGTCATTAGCGCCAATAAATAATTGAGCGGCGCACATGCCCGGGATTATGATTACAAACGGTAGGATGATGTTACGGCAACGCGACGGGGGAGGAAGAAGAACGCCACGCTTTGGAGACGATCCGCTCGAGTGGAAGAGGATTGGTCACAGTTTGAAGCCGATGTCGCCACGGCGTGCGCCCGCGCGGTCGGTCACTCCGTGTGCCCTTGCGAAGGCATCGGATATGAAATTCGTGCTGGTTTCACATCCAAACATTTGGCATATCGCGCTCATGCGTGTGTCTTTCAAAATGTGAAGAATTAGTGCGGTAGCTCACGCTTCACGCCGGTGGCAATACGTTAGCCTCCACACCTTTTTGTGACTTTTTCGGTCGCCACCCCTGAGATTGTTTTTCCAACATAAAACGTGTGCCGCTGCGCAATCCGCTGTTGGGAAACGCCGGCTCAACTCGCCCTGTTTGCGGCAGCGCCTCGCAAATCGAAAAATTTTGTACATTTGTCCATGCCAGGTGGAGATGCATCCGTGCGGCGTCGGGAACTTTCCCGACAGAATCACAAGCGTCGACTCGAGGAAAAAAAAATCAATTTATTCACCCCCAAAAAAACTAAATCAGTAAAAATGGGCACAAAGTACAAATAATGACGCTGGACAACAAGCCGGGAAACAAGTTTGGAACAAAAGTACAGTCAAACCTCGGTTTTCGTCAATAATCCGTTCCAGGAGGCTGTTCGAAAACCGAAATTGTTCGAAAACCGAAATCACGCTCATTTTAAAATAAAATGTTTACTGAACACGTCTGCTCACAATGGAAAGCAACACGAGGAAGCGTCACTTCCTCGCGTAAGGAAGGCGAGAGGAGTCAAATGGTGCATTCAAGTGCGCTCAGTTTTTTCGAGAACCGAAATTTGTTCGTCATCCGCGGCATAAAAAAAAACCTCAAAATTTTTGGTCGAAAACCGAATTGGTCGAGAACCGAGACGTTCGAAAACCGAGGTTTGACTGTACAAGAAAGACTAAACCGCATGAAGAACAAACCCTGGATGCCCTTCAACACACCAAGAACGACGTGTTCGAATCACGCAGAACAGAAGCAGAGGTGAGAGCCTCCGAAACGGAGAAAAATATAAATCAAGGCAAGAGCCAAAAACAGAGCGAGAGTAATCAGAGAGCGTCTAGACAGCAACGCACAGGAACAATGACTTGGCTGCTAGGGCGAAATTATCCGACAGCTTGACGTGGGCCCATAATTGTGATGCCAGGCAGGGGGGTGGGAAAAGCGGGAACGCCTCCGCCACCCGCTGGACACGAACGGAAGGCGATGGTGACCGCAACACATTTGGGCGCCATATAGGCCGTGACTTTGTCAACGGGCTCGGCTCCTCTTCTGCCGCCGCCAGACCCGATGTAGTCCCATTAAAGAGGGCAACGGACTATTAACCCCAACCCCCACCCCCCCCACATCAATACCTTGCAGGTGCACACCATACTTACAAAGCCATTTCAACAGCAGTCATAAACAGCGTTCCTATAATAGCATCTGTGGGCCAAAGCAAACTGCCCCGGTCAACCTCGTGACAAAAAAAAAAAAGTCCTCAAGTCAGCATTAGCCCCGGTGCCCACAAGGTCATGGACACGTAGGAGATGGGAGTCGTTAAGAGGTGCGAGCGAGACGAAAACTGCCGATGGACCAACCTTAAAAAGTGATCTCCCCGGGTCCTAATAAATCTGCTTAGCGGTCAGTGCGGACAACAAAAAGGCAGCAAATAAATCCCAAGGTGCCAAGTCAATTCATCTCAATTGCGCTCAAATGGCCAAACAGGGACGAGCGGTTACGGGAGGCGGGTCCACCATGTCCCCTGTCCTGCGGGTAAAGAGTAAAAAAAAATAATAAATTATACAAAAATAATCAGGATCGCGATCTGGCAGTTCATTACTCACTCCGTGAGAGAATCTTTACTCTCCCTTTCCATGCGTGCATATTGGCCAGGCTCATTGAACCCTCATGCAGTATTTTTAAGCGGCTGCATGAAGGGTATTACGTCCCAAAAATGTCCCTCTTCCAATGTGCAACAACTTTTGCCACTTTTTTTCACTTTCAACCCCTCAAAATGTTCAGTGGGAATTGGCCAAGACATCGATATACATCCTATGCAAAATTTCAGCTTCGTGGAGTTATTTGTCACTGTTTTGTCTGTGGTGTCCATTTGTCCAACAGTCCAAAATCGTCCAAAGTGTCCAAAATGTCCAATTTTGGGATAATTACTGCATGGGGGTTAATGAACACTCAGGGCCACCCTCTCAACAGGAAATCCTGCATAGATTTTTTTTTGGGGGGGGGGGGGTCAAAAGCATGTCACAGGCAGGTCAACACTGTTTCACAGAGTAAAAAAAACAAAGACCACAAAACACGTGAATGACGTAATAGCTGAAAGATAGGAGTGCCAAAAACGGACGTCACTCTCCTCAACGGTGCCTACGATGTTTTCCAAACAACCAACTAGTAAGAAAATAATGATTTTATTTCCCTCTCGTTCCCTCTGGCGAGCTCGGGGTGTTTACCCAACACCCTCAAGTGCAGTGACTGAGACGTCGCTAGGCAACCTCATCATCCCCCCCCGTTGCTGCTCTGCCTGCGGCACTCCAGCGGGAGCTTATGTGGACTTAAGTCTGAAAAAGCAGCGGCGGGGATGAGTGCAAGAGGGATCGCCACCAAAAAGAGCGGATTGGGTGGAGGCACGATGGACGGGGTCGTCGAGGCTCTCGACCTGACAAAGGGACAACAAAATCGGGCTCTGCTTTCTCCCAGCATTAACAGTTCGGTGACCAAAAAATAAAAATGGAAAAAAACTTGCGCAATTCAATCAAATGGATGCATTTTGCCATTTAACAACTCTGCGTTCCCGTTTTTAGTCCGTAGGTGTCTGGAATAGGTGTATTGCAAAAGGAGCTGACGCCATCTTGTGGTTTCAATGAGTACTTCCGTTCTTAAAAAAATAAAAAAAGTTGAAAAGTGAGAACTGGAAGTCGTACATGATTGCAATTGACCCGTTCTTCGTACTACTTGGTGCTTATAGACACCCCCCCCCCCCCGCCCCCCCCGCGTCCTATGAGAAACTACATTCAGAAGGGGAAATACGGTTAGTGTAAAATATAAATTTATTTCAAATGTTCATTGAAGAAAAACATTTGTTGTATCACGGGTACATTCTCACGGCTATTAAAAATATCTGTAAAAATTAAGCTGCAACAATTTACAAATATACACGATTCATCACAGATCCTAAAAGATGAAGGGCTGAAAAGCGCAAAATAGATTTGGGTAGAGAAATAACTCCCGCTATCTATGACAGAGAGTACAACAGTGACACGTAGGCAGCTAAAGAAACCAACGCAAATATCAATAGACTTCAACTTGAGCATGATTTGAACCAAAACAAAAGTTATGAGAATAGAAGCACTCTTAAATCTACACATGTAAGAGGAGTTAAGGGGGGGGGGAAAAAACTGGATTTATAATTCAAGGGACATGACACACAATGTAGCAAATAAAATGAAATAAATAGCCAAACAACAATTCCAATGCCAAATTTGGTAAATAAATATGGGTCCAATAAGATCCAGTATAAGTCCTGGGGAGCTCATATTCACTGCTTTCTGGGTTACAGCAGCGCGCGCTATATATGGCTTACCGTAAGAAAGGCAATTTCAGTAGGTCACACTTTGTGAAGGTACATTTAAAAAATAAGATCATGATTTCATATAGAAACGCCGTCTTAAGCAAAAATATTTCTTTTCAGTGCTTCACATTGTAATGCACAAGAACACCAAGGGAAAAGAATCAACTCGTGAGTGCATACTTGCATAATTGGAAAATCTATATAAAAAAAAATACAAAATAAATCAGACAATTCTTCAATAAAGCAGATTTTCAGGGATGATGCAGCGTCCATTGCAGCTCAGAAAAGAAATGCGCCTTTAGGGGCGGGGGAGGTAGAAAGGTGATTCAGTATATAGTCACACAGTATGTACTTTTGACGTTTGAGGTCCTCTATCGATCTCTTAGCCGCGGGACACGGGGCGGGGGGGGGGCCTATTTGAGAAAGCCTTTGTAGAGGAAACTGGCGCTTCTGGTGCATCTCTCGTTCTCCAAACAGAAGAGCAAGTCCCTGAGATTGACGCGCGTGATGCGCTGCCGCGTAGGCCTGGAGCCTGCCGAGCCGGCACCCCCGGAAAGATTGGGGCCTGATCCCTGGGAGGCAACACAAATGGGCCACAGTGACTTTGAGACCGTTCTCGTGCCGGCGCGAAACCTGTGTTTTGTGTTTTCCGGTCGAAAATGAATGACGGACAACTTTGGCTTGGGCAGGGCAGCGCTCGACCTTTCAACTTGAGGAAACTCTTTTGAGAAGAAGCACTGCGCTGATTAGCATCCCAAAGCGATAGAATTACCGGGTAAGCGCGGTGGGTTTGTGCAATTGAGAAACAAACCAGAGGATGAACTCACCAAAATTAGAACTGAAATGTGAACACACTGCACAAAAAAAAGCCCCAATTGATCATGTTCTTCAATTTTTTTTAAAACTCTTACTAACCGAACAGTAGCTAAGGATGCTAACATTGATGACTGTCAAACGGCAGTTTGTCGATTGAGCTGAGAATCGCAAAGACTACCGATTGCGCTCAATGGGCCGTCTTACTTGGTGGTCACGTGGCTAAAATAAAAGTGTGCCGCAGTCATTTTCACCTCCGTGACAGCCGTGGAAGATGGCAAATCCGGAATCTTCCTCTTCTTTCGAGGGCCAATGGCGGCCAGAGCAGTCTGATTGGCCTCCCTCTGTCTCATCTGAGCCAGCTCCTGTTGCTGCATCTGAAAGGGGGGGGGGAAAACAACAACAAAAAGATAACACCACCAACATAGACGTCAGTCTTTACAGACATTAAGAGTCATTAAAACAGAGTGGTTGACTCGTCTCGCCTCTTTCGCTTTCTGTTTCAGACGAAGCTGCTCCGGGTCTTCTTGACGAGCTCGAGACTGCGTTGACCAAAAAAAAACAAAAAATAAACACGAGGAATATCAACAGAAATGACACTCTCAGCGTCCATGTTTTGGATGTGTCGAGGCCACTTTGGATGTACCTTCGCTGCCTTTAAGAGAATCTCCCTCTCCTGTTCCTCCTTGCGCTGTTTCTCCGACTGATCCAGCTGCTCAAAGAACTTGAGCTGAGAACGAACATCACTGCTCTGTTCGTGGTTGTCCTCTTCCTGCCGGCAGAGAAGTGAAGCGAAAAGCCAAAATGTTCGGCTTTTGTATTTCGTTTTGTGTTGTGGAAAAATTCGTCTTTTGTCAGCAATTCTGGCAAAATGAACCAACGCGTGGAAGCATTTGAAGCTACACGTGTCACTTTGGTGTCAAATTTTTTAAAAATTGTTAGCAAAAGCGTAAAATTCTAAACGATGGAGAACCATGAGTCCATTGTGACGGTTGTTCAAGCTGGAAGCAAACCTTGAAGTTGCCGTTTTTCTGCTGCGCCGCGAGGGAAACCCTTTCCAGCAGATCGCGGAGTCGCTGCTGTGTGGCATGTGAGACGTAATTGATCACCTCTGGACCGAGATCTGTCACTCCGTGCCTGCGGCCTAAAGCAGAAAGAATGACGTCGTTAAACCTTGAGCAGCGTTTGCAGCCGCGCGAACGGGCTGCTAAGCCTGCCACGGAATCAAATAAATGGAACTGGGCAGTCGTTAAAAAAAAATGTAAAAAGATTTGGCGACTGCAATTGAAGCTCGCTTCGGACGTGTATGATAACCTGGCCTGCCGGTCGGCCCTCGCAGCCGAAAGCCGAGGGGCGGCCATTTTGCGCTGCCTCTGTCCCTGACCACTTGTGAATTGGGGCGTAGAAAAGTTAAGGTGATATTTGACAGTCATTCTTTTGCTCTCATTTCACGTTGCTCGTATTTCTGACATTATGATGCAGACGAACCTTTGAGTGGCATTCTGAGGTATAGAAAAAGAGAAAAAGTACCATTTTCTTTCCGATGACATGTGCATTTAGAGCTTCTCCCAAATTCATCGGTGCAAGCGCACGACTCACATTGTAGAGAAAAAGAAGATCATGTGAAAACGCCGCGGACAAATCCATGCATTCAAGTGGGGCGAGCTTTGCGAGTGGCAACGTAAGATGGCCGCCAGCGGCTTCACTCCTTGCGACGGCCAATAAAGTTACATCCAGGCCGCCCAGGTTATCGTATAAGAGTCTCTTTTTTTTTTGTTATTTCACAAGCAGATGCCTACAGGGGAGCACATGATCGGAGGAGCTCTCGTGTCTCACCAATCTCCAGCATTCTCCGCTGTAACATGGCGCAGGAAAGAAAAGCCTCATCCTTACAGGAGCGCGTCACTGCTCCTACCAGTCCGGAATTGGTGGCGAGGATGTTGGCACTTTCCTCGGATAGGTTGACTCCAGCCATGGAGGCGACATCATTGATGTCGTCGTCGTCTCTGTGAAAATAGGTGCAGTGGTTACGTCAATCAGTTCATCACCAAAAAACAAAAAAAATCAATCCGATTGAGTTTGTTTGAATGTCCATCCCCACTGCTGTAAATGACGACCACGACCACGGGTGCAATTATTCAGCGAGTGTACGTTTGTTGGCCGAAACCGCTTCCTAATCTCACCTGAAGGTACCGCCTGCTTCTTTCAGTCGATCCTTTTGCGCCAGAGTCAAGCCCGCAGCCGAGTTTAGTCTGGAAACTTCCGACTTCACCGGAACTGCAAGAGACGGACGGTGTCGATGAGCGCGAGACAAATCGAGTCAGCGCGAGGTCCCGTGCGCTCTGCTCACAGGGTTGCAGCTCTTTGAGCTGGACCTGCGGCTGTCCCAGCACGACGCGGCCAGGGGCCTGATTCCTGAGATTCACCACGGAGGACACGGCTAAAGGGACCTGAGGAGGTCTGAGCGCGGCTCTCGGCTGCTGAGGCTGGAGGACCTGCGGCGGGAGGCTTCCGTCTTTTAGAACCCGGAAAGCTGCCGGATGGACGCTTTTTGGCGTTACTTCCACGCGAGTGGCCGATATTTACCAGTGACGTTGTGTGTCCAGGCTTGCTAACGTTTGGCTGAAGCTGGGGTCTGTGGATCTGGGCGGAGAGGCGAGGAGCCGGGCTACCCAGGACAACTGCGGCGGGGCTCGCTGAGGTGGACGAGACGGAAGCGGAGGCCGGCTGGGCGAGCTGACTCTGCCGGATGAAGGCCGCCGAGTCCGGGGTGAGTTGCCTCAAGGCGGGAAGATTTTTCTGCACGCAAGGTGCCAAAGGTGACTCGAGTGCGCTAACCTCAATCCGGTCGTCGAGATTCTACGCCTGGAACCCGTCCGTCTGCTAGAGCAAAGCCAAAAATGAAGAGCGATATGAGGACGCGAGACACCTTACCTCAAGGAAAGGCACGAGGTACGGCTGGGGCGAGGAGTTAAGCTCTTTATACAGTCTGCTGGTGAATTCCTCAGCTTCCAGTTTCTTCTCCTGGCGACAGAGCTGATATGAATGCGGACGTCCAAGCCGCGGCACACCTGGGCTCTACCACCGGCCAATCGTCACTCACCAGCAGGTCTTTAACCAGCTGCTTCACGCTGGCGGCCTCGCTGAATCGCTTGCCGGTGCAAGTCAGCTTGATCAGTGTAGACAAGAAGTTCCTACATTTGTTCACATTCTCCATCGTTTCCTGGTGGGTGGAAAGGATGCACTCCCATGTACCGTTTGACCACATTTGATAGACAGAGCTCGCGAAAATAGTGAGAATGAGTGATTCGGAGAATCAACGAAACGAACGAATCAATGATACACGTGTCAGATGTATCATCTGAGTGACCCTAGAACAGGGGCGTCAAACTCATTTTTGTTGTGGGCCACATTGTAGTTACGGTTTGCCTTGGAAGGCCGTTATGAATTCGGGAAACCATATCCATGTTCAATCACCTCCATATATTACATGCACAGCGCACAACTAAATTGATGAATCGCTAGTTTTAAAATCAGAAGTCAAGAATAATGACTGTTAGTGTGGATTACATATGACAATTTGGAATTTTTGGTTCAGACTTTAGCAAGCATTATGAAATTTGACATGCTTGATTTGCTTTTTGCGGGCCACATAAAAATGATGTGGCGGGCCACATCTGGCCCCCGGGCCTTGAGTTTGACACCTGTGCCCTAGAAGATACATTTCCAGGGCTCTTAAACGCGGGTCTCTCGCTTCCCAATGACATAACTCACTTTGCTCATTGTGACGGACGTAACCGTGACCCCGGCTGTTTGGCTTCTCTGGGCCATTCCTGGGATTGCCGTCCCCACTGAACTCTAAAGGGGGGTGGGGGGGGAGCGATGATCATATTGTTGCATTTTGTGAACATGAAGATTCTCGTGTCAATGACTGAAATGCATTCCAACAGTCAGACTAGAGCACCTGAAGGACAGGAGGCCTATGAAGAGCGGTGGTGGAAGGCAACGATGCCGGAGTTGGACAGCCCTGGCGGATAATGGCGCTCGGAGATGTTTGTCTGCTGATGACGGCGTTTCCGGGAACCTGGACAAAAGGCAGAAATAGCAACACATTATATAGTCGGCTCAGTTTTACACTCAAAATGGCCTCCGCGCCCACTTGGCACCTACTGGGGTAAACGTGCACAACTATTGGACTCTCGTATGGCTTGTAGCCCAAATCCTGCCGCAGCAAAGATGAGTGACAATTTCAAGCAAGTAGAATGTTTACGATACGGCACATTATTTATTGCTGGTGTAGCTCCACTGTCTCCATATGAGAGGACTTTAAGCTTCAGAAATTGTTGTCAGAGAGCCCTTATATTGGCTCCCATCAAGTCACGTATATATTTGTCAAGGGCAGACTGAATCTATTTCAAATGCACAAGTACTGTATAGGAAATAATGGTTCATGATGACCTTGGCTCACAATTTTTCACCGACTCAAACTCGAAAAGACACACACGAACGATGGCGGGCCTACGCACTATGCTGAAAGTGGGAAACATCATCGTGAAAACAAATTTAAAACTTAAAAGTATGCGATACCACCTGGCCCGGTGTCATGTTTGGTGCAGGATTTCGGGGTGCCGCACCACCTAGCGCCTGTGCCTGCATCTGGGCCAGGGCCTGTTGAGGAATCATCAGCAGCTGTCCAGCCTCACTACGGACGAGCACCATCCCTTGAGGAAAAAAAAAAAAGTGGGAAAAATATATGTCTTCAAGTTGATTATAACTCGTAACTACAGGTGACGCCGCGCTTATGCTATAAATGAAATACAGTCATGAGATTTTGCATAGTCGCAGATATTTTTCTATACTTTTTTCATTTACTTGTGGTGGGGGGAGAGGGGTCTAACCCCCATTTTATTCCTGAAAAACATTTAGCCTGTTGGAGATTTAGCCCCGTTTTTCCAAGAAGTTTCTTTCCTGCTCCATTGCAAAGCTCCTCTAAGACCAAAAGTGGGAAATAATACTACACTTTGTGACCATGCGTCCGTATTTTTTTTAAGGGCTGGTACTTGATTTATTTTTCATCCATCCATCTATTTTCCAATCCGCTTCTCCTCACGAGGGTTGCGGATGTACCAGAGCCTATCGCAGCCACGCGGAGAACATACAAACTCCACACACGGAGGCCGGAGCCGGTATCGAACACGGAATCTACTCTTATATGTCTTTTTTAGGTATCAACTTCTACTTCATTACACAGCGTGAAAACTTTTACCACCTTGCCTAAGTTGGCCCAAACAGTGCAAGCAATGTATCCTTGAGTGAAATTTGAGACTCATTTGCTACCTTGTGTGGGTTTCATGGGGATTTACATGCTGTTCACTGGAGCAAGCACAGGGACACTCACCAGGGGGAAGCTGGATGTTATGTCTACCGGGCTGCCCGGTGGATGTCAGCGGAAGCCTGGGTGACAATATCTGTTGCGTCAGAGTTTGCATGCCACCTGGACCGGCAGCTGGAGGGGCACCGGCGGCGTCAGAAGTGCCCGACTGCTGCGATGCAGCCGGCATGTTGGTGGCGGTGGTCTGTGGCTTGATCGGGGGCGCCAGCGAACGCATCCCATCACCGTTCAAAGTGGGACCCAACTGCACGGTTTGCATCGGAGGCCTGACGAGGGTCACGGTGGGAGCCGAGGCGATGACAGTCTGCGGGTTGGGCAGAGGTGTGTGGATGACCGTGGTTGACAAGGGGACCACGGTGGTAGCGCTCGACCCCTTGGGCAGCACCTGTCCAGTGCTACTGACGGAAGTCACCTGACAGCTGTTATGGGAACTCGCCACCGTCTTCCCCACAGGAGGGACAGCACTTCCTGAAGTGTGACAGTTCATGGTTGGTCATTGAATGTCTGCGCAGAGTATGAGCCCACTTCCTCCTGGCGAGTGAAGATGAGAAGTCACACCAGCACTGACAATGAGTGTTCTGCCAGCCTCGCGTGCCGTGGCAAAGTGCGCCGACCGACCATGGGGACGTCGTTGTGTTGACGCCCCATGCACTTCCAACTTGTTAGGAGTAGAAACGATGACGAAAGTGACGGGGCTAGGCTTTGGCGCATCTACTCATCTCCCCTTGCCAGCGTGTTCCTGCCTACACACGGAGAGCGACACATTAGTTGGCGTTTACAGCATACCTGCCGAGCTATATCGTCTTTGAGCCAAAGTCCCAAGTGGACGTTAGCGCCCTACGGAGCAACATTTAATGGTCAAGTGTTTCGCGCCTTCCCCCCAGTGGTTGTTATGAGACAAGCGCAACAACGGTGCGTTTCCGGAGCGTTCGTCGTGACAGACTACGGCTTTATTCACCTCTGTGTGTGATTTAAGCTCGTCCGGGAGGCCAGCGACAGGCGCCATCTTTACTCTCCGGCGAGCTAGCGAGAAGTGAAGCGGTAACTGTACTTACCGAGTGACGAGCGCATGCGCACAACAACTTCGGCCTCTCGTCAAAGGCGCTCAGCTGACCTGTGATTGGCTGCTCGGCGGCGTAAAAGGCGGTCCTAATGGCTTCAACTGTCATTCCAGAGGATTGGTTCGTAGCAGCGAACACGGCCGCCGTCTCCAAGTGTTTTCCTCAAATTGCGTGGCCCCAACGGCTCGTTTGAACGCCCCGATTGAAAGTTGCCTAGTGTGACTTTTAGTGAGTTGTCACAATGTTTTACAAACAAAAACAAAGGAACGGTCCTTTTTCGAGGTTGAAGCGCGGAGCAGACGCGGTGCAAGATGGCTCGACTGCCGTGTGCGGAAAGTGAAGTTGCTGTGGTGAAGAGGCGGAGTGGGCGTCGCACCCGCCCAAGAGGAAACTCGCTGCTGTCGCCGTCACCTCAGCGGGACCGAGTGTGTTAATCACAACAAACCAATGTAACTGTCCTGTCGTCATTTTGAAAATGTCCACGTTTTTTTTTTAAACGAGACTTTTCACTCGCGAAAATAACGTACTAAAACAAAGAGTGTTACCGGATCCCCTAGACGTCAGTCAATTGAGAGTCAGTTGACAATAGTCAGGCGCAAACATTGTTTCACAACCTCAAAAAATGTTTCTAAAGTATTGTTGCCTGCCCACAAAAATGAAAACCGAAGATAAGAATTTTCAAAATTCATGCAAAATGTATTCGCACTCTGATTAAGTAGAAGTCCGGGTACAGGGCTTGCGTTGGATTTAAAGTAGAAGTACTGATTCAATTAAATGAAAAACATTTAAGTTCCTTAAAATGTACTTTCATGCACATGTAAAACGGCGTTTTCAGCGTCAAGTGTCAATTACATACAATGTGTTTTTTTTAATTAGATGTTCAAAAAATGACGGAATACCCTGCTTATTTTATCTGTTTCTTCATTTCGTAAATGTTCCTTGATTCCTCGCGTCACTGCTGACGAGAAAGCGTCAAATCCAGGCCCACAAAGTAAAATCCATGCCACAGTTGGGCTACAGCCAAATGTGTTTCCACGCGACGAGCAGGTAAACGAACTTCCTGAGTCGAAGCACCTGTGGCTCAAGCCAAACTGTGGCAGACTTTTACTTGATGGATTTGGGTTTGACACTTTTGCTGCGGACCCTGTTTTTGGCACCTTGTCATCACTGAATCACCTTCACCTCACCTCTGTCTGGGTCTTTTTATTTTTTCATCAAGTCATCATCCTCAGAGGTTGGAAAGTTTAACAAAATAATTGTGAAAAATATGTTGATAAAGAAAAAATATTCACATAAAGATTTGATTCTATTATCAATAAAAGAAATTACATTCCCAAAAAATAAATGAATGCACTATGAATCATGTTCAAAAGAGATAAGAAGTCCCACAAAAAAATTAGCTAATCCTGCCCTTTACATTTACAGATGTTCACACCAAGTCCCTTTGGTTTAAAATTAGTTTGTCACTTACTGCATTCAAAATAATCACACAAGAAAAAAAAACGGCGTAGTCAGTAACAATTCATCTGAAAAATAAATACTCAAGTAAAGTACAGATAGCTAAGAATTTTTTTTTTTTAATCAAATACAGTCACAAATGACCCCTTTTAGCGAGCAGGATAATATGCTTTCCAGTGGTGGCTGACCAGTAGAGGGTGCTATGGTTCCACTTCACCACATAGCAACAAGACTTTAACAAATAAATACTAACAAAATAGAAACATGAAAATATTTTGAAATATGTATATATAAATATGTATATGTATTTCATATATTTTATATATTCATATAATATAAATATGTGTTTCATATATTTCAAAGACCCGTTTCATGGTCTCAGTGCCCAAAAATAAAATCAATGTAATCTGAAAAAAAAAAAAACATACGGGCATGGTGTATCTCATTATTTGTGAATTTAGGGGTTTTTTTGTACGTTTAGGAAAGCTATGCAAGCCCGTTTTGATAGGGTGTATAGTATTTTGTTTTCTTTCTTTTATTTTATTTTCAAATTCAAATTTCTAAAGCACACCACCGCCCGCTTTTCTGAATATCGGAGCGTGCCGACTGAAGAATCAAAGCTACCCTGCTGGAACGCAGGTTGCCCGCCAACCGAATTGCGTCACTGCCGATCTTATAAATAACGCAGGTGCGGCCAGTTTCGTTCGTCGCTGATGAGTTCATGTCCCGCTGCACGGCTGAACCCGGGCCTCTTTCTCTCGTTGGTCGTTCATCTACTGCAAGCATGAGTGGCCGAGGCGGAACCCTTACATCGGCAGCAAGATAAGCCTGATATCGAAGGCGCAGATTCGTTATGAAGGGGTTTTATCCTACGTGGACACTGAGAGGTCCACTGTTGCTTTGGCCAAAGGTGAGCTCCTCGTCGTTGCCTAATTCGTATCGCGCGGCCTCCGGGATCTTCGAGAAGCAACCGCGTGACTGCGTACATTTGTCACAGTCAAGTCATACGGGACTGAGGACCGGCACGCTGGCAGCCCACTTCCACCAAAAGATGAAGTCTATGAATACATCATATTTCGAGGAAGTGATATCAAGGAGATCACCGTGTCCGAGCCAACAAAACCGCATCATGGGCTACCTCGAGATCCTGCAATTGTACAGGTGTGTTCTAGCGTTTCTCTTTTGATTTGCTTTTGGGTAATGGTTATGGGGCGCGTTTGAGATGTTAAAAAGAAATGCCGAAGGGCAAATATTTGATATACTTCATGTATTTTCAGCTACGTGTTTATTTGATTTTTGTTTTTGTGATCCTCGCGAGTAGGAGAATTCAGTGCAGTTGTAGATGCGCGATTCTTGGTGTTTTTCTTCCACTAACTATAACTAAATGTAACTGAAGTGAGGTAAAATTACTCTAATTCTGCACCGCTCTGACCAGTGAAGACCAACTGCGCAGTTACTTGAGGCCCGATTAACTGCGAAGTCACAAAATGGCCGCCCTCTGAGATCGCTAAAAAAACGAATGGATTTTGCCGCTTCAATCATATTCCACAAACGCAATATGATTAAGAATGAAAAGCCCCACCGTATTCTGTCACCAGGAGTATTGATTATTACCAGCAGTTGTCAACTTCAGACAATGAGTGTAGTGGTGCATGGTCCTTATCGCCTAAGTGCTCAAATGGCTTTGCGGCAATGTAATCGAAGCCCTTTTCAACACTAATTTGATGTCCATCATGAGAGAGACGACGGATGGATGTTTTATTCATCTCATGGGAGAACTTGAATGTGGTGAGAGAGAAAAAAATGTTCGTAGTGCGCTAATATCCTAGAAAAAAATTTTTTTTATACGGCAACAGGCGCGCGCTTGACTGGGTAGAGGGGCATGAATCGGGGTTAGCTTCGACTAGCCTCAAGAGATACATACAGCGGGACCATGGAAAATAACTTCAAGGGCAATGATGCAAAGTGACGCTTGGTCGCCAGATGACGCCGTCCAATACACTGTCATGACTTCTGTAAATGACAATTTCTTTTTTAAATTAAATAATTCACTACAGTCATGGTCATGCCAGCCTGCTTATAGTGGATAATCGACTAAATGTACAGCTTTCCATATGCACCCTCTTTTTTTTGCCGTTGAAGTCATCTCTCAGAAGCTCCCCTGGTGGATATCGGCCACGCTGGAGCCGTTACCAAGACTTGATCCCCACCTACAATCAGCTGGCTACCGGCTCTCTCCCCAACCAGCAGTACGGCGCAGCGCAGGGTCTAGGTCCGGTAGTCATCCACTTGCGCGTCTTTCTGCCGTCCATCTGTCTGTCACAGTTTTATCGTGCTGTTCCAGGGTTCCACGGTATCCCAGCCAGAAGAGCTCCGATGGTAGAGCAAGCCGTTCAGACGGTTCCTTTGGCCAGCAGTGCTCAGAAAAAGGGGAAATCCTCAACTCAGCCGCAGCAGCTCAGACAGACTGTTCGTCCAGCCCAGCACGCCGTTTCCCAGGTTCAGAAAGAGAATGTCCCAAATAGTAAGATTATTTCAGATATTCTTTATTTTTTTTTGTAATTAGAGAGCTCACTCATCTGAATCCCCATCTCTTGTTACGTTGAGGTAAATCAAATGCTTTTCTTCCAGATCAAACCGCATCCCAGCCAAGTGAAAGCAAAACACAAAGCCGAAGCACTGAGAATAAAAAACAAAGGCGAAAACAAGGTAACCTAACATCAAACTATCTCGGTTATTTGCAACGATTTAGCCAAATCATAGTTACAAACAACAGCAAATGTTTTTGTTTCGGGGTTTGTTTTTTTGTGTGTGCGCACACGCGCGCCTGTCTGTGTTCCTGTGCAGGAAGCCGCAGGTCCAGGAACTGGAGCAGGGGCCAATTACTTGTGAAGAATTCAAAATCCAACACCCTGAAGTTTGAGTCAGACTTTGATTTTGAATCGGCAAACGCTCAGTTTAAAAACGATCTCACAAAGGAGGTTGTAGGTGGGTTCATTTCACGTCGCCGGTGAGCTGCCCCATGTTTGCGCTTTAGCGCCTGCAACTTTGCCATTTGGGTTTAATTTTATTTTATTTTTTTGTGTGGGGGGGGACCTATCCTGTTATTTGGCTTGCAAACTCACCTATTCGGTTTTTGCTCACAGCCCTAAGAAGTATTGCGTTGGTGGCATCTTGGTGGTGAAGGCAGTTGGGCTTAATTCACTTCTTTTTTTAAGCACTATTCCCCCACGAAGAGATTCACTGTAGAAGTTCAATAATATTCATATGAAGCAAACGTTGATCCGTTTCGATCTCCTCGCCACAGTTCAGGCCTCCTCATTGGAGGCCCCTGAGAGCGCGCGTACACAAGAGGAGGACACGCCCGGTGAGAAGTACTACGACAAGAGTAAGGGCTTCTTTGACAACATCTCTGCTGACACGAAGCCCAGGTGAGGATGGGGTCCTTTTTTTTTTTTTTCCCCCAACCTCCCCATTGCACCGCATAGCAAATTGATGTGGTCATCGTTTGTGAGCGTCTTCAGGAGGACCACGTGGGCAGAGGAGAAAAAGTTGAACCTGGAGACTTTCGGCGTGCAGGGACGCTTCCTGAGAGGCAGAGGATTCCAGGGGCGGGGCCGCAAAGGGCAGACCAAAGTTGAACAGCGACCCCTGCCCAAAATTGATGGCGGCAGAGTGTGAAAGTTTTGACGTTTATGTTCTGTAAATAGAGGTTGTAGTTTTCTACTAATTTAAGAATTGCCTCCCCCTTTCAATTTGAAGCATTCAAAGTACATGTTTTTTGTTTCTTTACTCTGCATTTATGGGAATACTGTACATTTTCTAGAATGTAAAATGGGAGAGAAGTTTATTTTTTATTCCAGCAGCCGCATACCAAGGGAATGTGTTCATTTTGTAGTTGAGCAAGCAATGCCAGACGTGTCCTGCAACAGAGTATCGGGCATGCAACTTAATTTTGTCTGGATGGTTTTTTTTTTTTTTTTTCCTGCGCTTGACTGTCCGCAGCCATCCAGATTGGTCTGAAAGGAAACCCAAGTGGATTGGACGGTCAACTGTACTTTGTTTTCTCCTACCGATAATGTTTGTGAAACAATTCAGTGTCACAGTTGCAATTAAATGGGATTAAGCTGCGCATTTGTTTTTGAAATCACTCTGCACAATACAGTGGTTTTCACATTGGGTAATCCAACGGAACCGGGAAAAAAACTGTTTCTGTTCATTTCTGAACTCCTCGGGCCTGTAAGTGCATCAGCGTGAGCTCAGGACTGAATCCTCCAGTTCCAAAAAGAACACCACCACCCCCTTGTGTAGACCTTTGCAACCATCTATCCAGCCTTGTTATTTTGCACTAAAGGGTCACGGGGCACCTGCGGTCTTTTCCGGATGACTTGGGGAGACCCTGCACTGCTCACCTGTCACCCCAAATGTTTTGAGAGTCAGTCACGCAGAAGAGATACACCGACGGCCAATTTCAAGTCAAAAGATCCTCGTGATGAGACCAGAATAAGCTGTTCTGGATCTAGGAAGAGGATTTTGTGTGACGACGATGGCCCACCAAGCAAGAGCTCATAGCGTAATCCTAAACCAAGCACACGAGTTTTGACATATCTCCTTGCTAACGACTTGTGTTGGGAGTTGGTGATTAAGCCGCGCGCACACACACAAGATCATAACTTCCAGCTGTACCTTTTTCTTGTTTATTAGACTTCTAAGGAAATGTGACAATGGCCATCTGCGCTATGGTAGATGGTGCAAAGCGTCAGGTGAAAATTAATTTCCCAAGATGGTCATTCTTTCATAAGCTGATATAAATAGGCAACAAAGGAACGGAAGCGTTCATTCAGGTTCAAAGTTGATTGACAGTCTTGGCTGCCATTCCTCACCTCGGCAGACATGTTGCCGAACATCCACACGTGATTCGGTCTCAGTGGGCAAAACCTTGGTCGCAGGCCTGCCAGAGCGGCACTGAAATGTATGCAAATAGTCTGAAATCCCCTTTTTGTGTAATCGGTGGTCAGCTGCTGGTCATAAATACAGTCCCACAGATAAAAGCCTCTTCCCTGACATAGACAGTAAACCATTTCTTGCTTCCTCCCTTTTTTTTTGTAAACATCCTTCCTAAATGTACTCGGGCTGTATAATGGACAAGCAGCGGTCAGTGGCAGCCGCAGGCTCTGACCACCATGTTGCGGTACTTCTTTAGGATGACGTTGGAGCTGTCGTCAAAGTAGAGGACGGAGATGCCGTGGAGTTGCGTGGGAGCGCAGCAGGGCTTGGGCACCGTTCCCGGGTTGATAAAGTGCACCTGCGTAGAGAAGACACGGCAATCAGTTGACGCGCTTTGTCACCGAGCCCGACCTTTGCGGCAAAAGCGGACGTCGTCAGACCGACCAGAGTTTGCACAATGGCGTGGTTTGTGGCGTTCATGTAGGAATTGAGTGGGAAGGCGCACTCCCCCTCGCAGTAGTACGCCGCATAGCCCTCTGGTGCAATGATCCAGTCCTCAAGGCAGTAAAAGAGGAATATCCAGTTACATTACGAGAAGGAATACGTAAAACAGAGCACAAGTAGAAGTTTTTTTTTTAAATGTACACCTTACCTGCCATCCCAAATCCCTGAAACTGACATACAGCTCGCGTTTCTTACATCCATCTTTCGATATGCCGAGACCTAACATTGAAAATGTTTAGATATGAACAATCACACATTTTTACAAAAACATACTGGGGACTTTATGCTAGCACTAAGCTAGGAACAGCAAAACTATACATAATAAAATACACCCGTGAAATATTTCACCCTGTCATCACTCCATAAATAATTTTACACCAAACATACACTGGTAAATCTTTTCATCGCTCCTGTATGCTTTACGCGAGAGTTTATCTATTGTGTATTTTAATTAGAAGCCAGCATTTTAATTCGCTACGTGTGATTGTATGATTAGTTTAGCCATTGTCTTATTATCATCGATGTAAAGAGCATATTTAATATATAATTATTTAACACAGTCCAAGCTCGTTCCAGCATACCTCGAGGGACATCACAAATCTGTACGTGATAACGGTCGTTTCCAATAAAATGGCCGCCACCTACGATGTACAATACTGTACAGTAGGAACACCGCTAGATGTCAAAACATGAACATGCAACGCAGTTTAAACATGTCAATTACAAATACAATACGTGAAAATGTGATTTTTATGAGACAAACGACGACAGCGTTTCTGTCGAAATCGTGATTGGCGAAATCGTAGACTTTGCCAATTCGTAGTTTCAGCCTTCGCAGACAGCGTTGACCAGACGTGTTTTCAGACTGTGTGCGGTGTGCCTCCGGAAGTACAACGATGTAGCTAGTCGATCTGGAGTGTTGCTTAGCAACGGAGGGGAATCCCGCGCTGTGCATTTTGGTCATACAGTAGGTCGCGGCGGCAGTTCTACTATTTTGTGGGGGAAATCTCGTCGTTCTAATGACGTTTACGTTATCAAGGTATTCTGTGAACGTCATAGGGGTGGAAACGTAAACGGGGGTCGTTGTATGCACTGTATGTCATTTAACCGTTTGGAAAATTGCTAATGAAAGAACCTAAAATGGCGACACGATACGATCAAATGTTACAAAAGACGTTTTTCTCTTTTTAAATGACACCATCATATTGTGTTGTTTTGTTGTAATTCATTCGTGTCATTCTTTGACGTGACACTGAAGTGTGTTCTTTTTTTTTTCTCTCTCATTAGTGTGAACTACTGTCGAAATTGAGCATGTGCGAAGTGGATACCTGTTGCGGCTTCGACAGCCTTCAGTGCATCTTGGACAGTCTTGTGCGGCTTGGAGCGGTTGGAGTGGCGCCCCCTGTGGCCGTGGGCCGAGCGGATGTGGCGAAAGCGAACCTCGCTGGATTTGAAGAAGGCGACCAGAAAGGCTTGCTTCTCTTGGACTCCGCTGCCAGTGAACAGCCCGGCCAGTCGGGGGGTCCTCCTAAAGCCTGCAGTGGAATGGAGTGAGCAACAGGGGGAGCAATGGGGGGTTTTTGGTTTAGTCTCCAACTGGACAAACACATTCTTTGCCTGTTTTGACGGGCAAATGACAGGGCCGATGACTCCCAGTGGTCTTGAGCACATGAACATCGTGTGTAAGCAAACTTTGTGTGTGGTCAATAATGTCTCATGTTGACTGACCATGGTTGTCTTCCAGGACTAGTTGCAGGCCAAGGTTGTGATCAGGGTTGGCCAGCCAAAGATTACTGGTGGCGGTCAGGTCAAAGATGAGCCAGCCTTCCTCTGCGGCCCACACCTCTCGCTGGTCCACCAGCAACAGATCCACTTTGCTGCAAGAAATTGACGAAAAGATGTATGGACGATAATCACCCTGGTGAAATTCATGCATCTATCCGTTATCCGAGCCGCTTGTGTTCTGATTGAACACTCTAAATTGTCCCTAGGTGTGAGTGTGGGCGTGGATGGTTGTTCGTCTCTGTGGCTGGCAACCGATTCAGGGTGTCCCCCGCCAACTGCCCGAAGACAGCTGGGATAGGCTCCAGCACCCCCCGCGACCCTAGTGAGGATCAAGCGGTTCGGAAAATGGATGGATGGATGGGGAAAAAAAATTCAAAAACATCATCCTAAAACAAAAACAAAAAAAATACAAAAACATCCTTTGAGGGATTGACACCTTATCGAGGTCAGCAGGTTTGAGTGCCTCGGTGACCCTTAGAGCTACACCAACAGAAGCTAGCCTTTACAGAGACACCCAAGTTGGGAAGGTCTTAGGTTTGAGGCCTGACAAAGCGCAGTCAGTTTCGGCTCAGTGTAGGACAGACAACAACAATAACCACAGTAAAATAAGCGTGCCAAGCATTTGGGACCACAGTGCTTTAGAAGGCACTTGTTGAGTGTACCCGCATCCAAGTGAGTGAATTTGTCAGTGAGACATGCTCAAAGGTTTGCGGCTGCCCCCTCATCCATGCCCGTCTCGACCCGGCCTCGGCTCCCAATATGGAGCTAATATGATGGCTTCCCTCACCACCTTGAAATGAACACTCATACCCACAACTTGAGCAAAATGGCTGGATTTTGTCTCGCGCCAACAGCCAACGCGTCCTCGTAATGGCTGATTTCACAGACAATAGCTTTGTTTACCGAGTGGTTTTTCGAGCCTCAAGCAGACGTCTGTCTTTTGTTCTGACGCCTGCTCGTCTGCGCTAAGTGGCCTTGATGTCAGGCCCGCCGCCTGCGAATAATGACAATGGTCTTGCCCTCGTCTGTGTCGTCAGCCCCACTGTCACCGATGAAAGACCCCGGCCCCTCCCCATCCTCCACCGTTTCCCTCCAACATGCGGGGAGAAACAAGTCGAGTGGGCTGACTTGAAAATGCGGCAAAGCGGCCCTTTGCAGTCATTGTGGAAGAAAATCAAAACATCAGCGTCGCAGTTTGATGTTGGGATAATGATGAGAATCACAAGTACTGTACTATCAGTGGCAGCTTGTCAATCGAGGGCACTAGGCCGTCCACAAGGACCACATGAGTAACCCCCGGGCCTGTTCGAAAAATAGCTCACAAGTGATGCGGCACTGTGATATTCTTCCAATGTTATCTTTGCTTCATTTCTTGATTACAATGTCATGTATTATTGATTTAAAACTCAACTCACAACAACAGCTGTACATAAAATGATAAAAGACGTTGAAAGAATTATACAATCATAAATAATGTTACCTTCTAACTAAAATATACAATCGATGCCCTGACCTGAAGCATAGACGAGCTGCAGTTTTATACGATCTTGTTGACGATTGTGCAGACAGACAGCTAGCTAGCTAGCTAGACAGATAGACAGCTAGCTAGCTAGCTAGACGATAGAGCTAGCTAGCTAGACAGATAGACAGCTAGCTAGCCAGACAGACAGACAGACAGACAGACAGACAGACAGATAGATAGATAGATAGATAGATAGATAGATAGATAGATAGATAGATAGATAGATAGATAGATAGATAGATAGATAGATAGATAGATAGATAGATAGATAGATAGATAGATAGATAGATAGATAGATAGATAGATAGATAGATAGATAGATAGACATTGTTGCTTACCCGTCCGCCAGCTCCTGCAAGACCTGGTAGATGTTGATTCGGAACGTCTCATTTCATGGCGTTCCTGTACGAGGTCCTTAAAAATTCTCAACTCTGCCGCCGTGACAGCCTCTCCCTCTGGAATACGGGAAAGATCAAATCTGAATTCCCTTCGGTGCTTCTGGTACAGAAGTTCCTGATCCTGAGCAACTGTTTGGAAAAGAAAAATAGAGGCGGGGAAAAGCTTGATTGATCTACAGTACTCACAACAAACTTTGGGCAGACGTTATAAATCAACGTTTGATTGAGGCTTTTGCGCACAATTTACAATGCGGTACACACAGCATGATTCGTGCTTTGTTATTGTAAAGCTGCAGCTGGCGCACGCTAAACATTTGGCTCCCAAAGAGAAAGTTTCTCCCTTGCGAGCAAAAGTTCAGCCGCTGTGAGATGCGAGAGCAGACGGTGATGTCAAGTTCTGTCCAAACTGTTGGAGACTCCAACAAAGTTCTCTGATGTGTGTCGCCTTCTCGCCACATCTCGGAAACGCCGCAGCAGGAATAGCAAAACTCTCGCCTCAGTCTGCGACGCGATTGAACTAAACATCACTTAAGTCAGCCCTTCGTGCCAATACGAGGGATAAAACCACACCCGGCACCCAATTTGGCTCCCACATGTGCGCACCACAAGAAAAGGCCCATTAAGGCCCGGCCCGGCCCGGAAAACCACAGCTGCCAGTCTGCTTTTACAAACGCGTTCGTTCGCATGACCTATCGAAATCCACACAATTCATGTCGCTGCCAGATTGCGTGGCACCCGCGCCTCCCTGATCCGATTCCCATCTGTCACTGTCCCTGATCGCTGAGGATAGACGGCAAGCGGCGGCGGCGGCGTTGGCGTTGTGGCTTTTCCTCCCTGCCAGATGAAAGCTCGTTCCGGCTTCCCAAAAGCGGTCAGAAAAGCTTCCTGACGCTTGCCTGTGTTTTTGCAGCATTAGGGCAGCACGTTTGTCCTTGGAAAGAGCGCGAAAGGTCTCCGGCAAAGGTTTGCCGAGCACACCGGGGCAGCCATCGGCAGCTTTGAAGAGCCCCCCCGCCCCCCCCCGCCACATCGCGCTAACGTCACAATCCCGAAAGCCTCCACCACCGCAATTTTTAATGTCACAGCCCGGAAAAGGCCTCACACACATTGACACGGTCTTTTTCAAAAACACTTCTAACACACACACAGCCCACTTGCTTTTTTCGAGCTGTGCATTCTGGACCCTGCTAGTCATCTGTGTGACCGCAATTAAACACTAGAAGGGAACAGGGGGGGGGTGCGGGGGTATTTTTATGAAAGCAATAATTGCTTGTAAGGACTTGGCGTGTTTACGTTAGGGACCATTAGCTGCAAAGATCAGACCTCAGATATGCAAACTTCCCTCTGGGAGGGATTTCAACACTTTACTTTGCCCCTGACACTGCAGGGCCTCACAGACATGGAGCTTCCATTAACCGTTTGTGATTTTTGGAGACCTTTTTTTTTTTTTTTTTGGTAAAGAAACAGCATGGGTGGCTTTCTGACGTATCGGAGCGGTAGCGAAATAAAAGACAAAAGAAAAGCAGGACTTGGGAAGTATTTGTGAAGTCTTTCAAGTATCCAACGCAACACTTGAAGCTCAGCTTTTCACGGCGTCTCTTACTCAAGCGAACACTTTAGCCCCAATCACACCATTTAAGGCCTGCGTGTGTTGACAAGTTTGACAGCTGTGCACAAACTCCAAACTGTTTTCTTACAGATTATCACAGTTACCGAGAGGACTTTGTCCAAACAAACCCCCCCCCCCCCCCCCCCATATGATTACCTCTGCTCCTGACGGTGTCTGTTGGTTTAGGATTTGCACAGATTCATGAAGTTTGACAATCGGTGCATTTGTCGTCTTGAATCTACAAACCGATACCACGGATGGAAGCCTGCGTGCGCTTGTTTTAACAGCGAGTGCGCCTATTATCGTGAGTTGCTTCAAATAAGCCCCTTACGTGAGCCGTGACATCATCCTGAAGCCCCCCCCCTTGGGGAAAAAAAAAAGCTGTCAGGTCAAAAAAAAAGAAGAAAAAAAAAGGCCATTACTGCACTCATGTAAAGATTCAAAACTCCATGTGCAGTGGATGGCAATGATACAAACACATTCCCATCCGACCGAGAAGCACTTTGCACATTTTTGTTTTGTACGAAAGAAAATTCTCTCTAACAATGGCGACGCCATGAACTCCCCCCCACAACCCACCAAAACGAGCAAACACTTTTTGTCCACCTGCAGGATACGCCTTCATCTGCGAGATGCTGTGATCTTGACATGGGAAATACCATAATCCGTTTGAGGCTTGAAGCCATCATCCGGGGACCACCATGCAATTCCAACACAATGAGGGGCCCCGAGTTGAAAAGAAAAAAAAAACAAAAAAACAACGGAGAAAAATGCTCGACACGCGACTTTGTGGTGTGCTTGCAAGGGGGAAAATCACATCATGACGTTTTGTCTGTATTGCTCATCTTTCATCAAGAGTATATTTAAAAGCCTTTGCGTGGACGGCACTGCTAAGCTGTGTTGCGCTCTTTCAGATTTGTTCATCTCAGATGGCTCTTGATTTGTGCGCTGAAGCTCCAAATCAATGACAAGATCAACTTCTTCTCTTCCCAAATGGCCTTTCACCTTCTTGTTAAGCAGCGTGAGGCAACAGTGCTCCAGGATAAAACGTGACACCGCAACTGGCACCAAACTCTTTGTTAGCCTTTGTTGGCGCTCGGCTGAAAACGGGTTCCACATATTTCCAAAAGATGTGAAAGGTACAAAACATAGTACAGGTACCTGTAACTGCACAACTAACCCTGCAACCTCTACTTAAGAGCTTTCAAGACATTTGAAAAAAAAAAAAAAAAAAAACATACAAAATGTGTGTCGCGTTGGATCTTGCACATTTGTAACCACTTCATTTCAAGGGCAGCATGTAGTTAGCCTGTGAGTCTCCCAGTCAAAGGTTCTGTGAATGACTTTAGGCTTAGGAATGGAACGAAGGAGTGAGCGCCTCACCGCTTTTGCACCTCGCCACTCCGTACCATCTTAACTGGCCATGAAAAGGATTTCTAATGAATGACTCATGGTGGCCATAAGACCGATCATCAGATGTTATGACTGGTGTGGGGTGGAGACAGGAACACCTGGAACCAGAGTCCCTTGATGTGAATTCAATAATGGCGATTGTAGTCTTCGGTATCTATATTTGTAAAGAATCCGACTGCTATTGTGCGGCAAAATGTTCACACGCCTCATAGTTGAGCGCCACTATTATACCAGCAAATGCAGGAAAAGAAAAGGAGTTCGAATCATGGGGAAACGTTCGAGACATCAACTTACCGAGATTGAGAAAACTCATGACCATATCAGCATCATCCAGGAAGCGATTGTCCTGCAGGGTGACCGGGTTGGGAGCCTGGGGCTCCAGATGGGGATCGTAGCTGGAATATTTCGTGCGCGGTGCGTCTGTCGAGGCGGTGTTGTACAAGTCCAGCATGAACAACGGGGCAGCGTTGAGCCTGGAGCCGACGTGCGCCGGTCGCGGGCGATGAGGCAGCCCGAGGATGGAGAGGATCTCCCGCTGCATGTCCCGGCGCTCCTGGCTCCTCAGTCGGCCGTGGATGAAGCTGGAGCGCAGCTCGTTGTCCACGGAGAAGTTGGAGAAGGACATCTTCGTGGACAAGACGCCACAATTCCCAGTCAGGAAAAAAATCAGTGTCCCCAAGGCGCAGGTCGCAGTCTGAACCATCTTGTTACGCGCGTCTCGGGAAAAAAAAAAAAGTTGAGGTAATCGATCGTTTGGCAAATGTTCCCGGGATCAAAAATCGTACACGATAATCATCTCAGACATATCTGCCAGACTCTGATGCAACGTTTGTGTTCTCCCATGCGTTGGCAGTCCCG
Source organism: Hippocampus abdominalis (assembly GCA_018466805.1). Taxonomy (NCBI): domain Eukaryota; kingdom Metazoa; phylum Chordata; class Actinopteri; order Syngnathiformes; family Syngnathidae; genus Hippocampus; species Hippocampus abdominalis. The sequence continues at coordinate 1,694,304 of CM031707.1, read as the reverse complement.
TGAGTTCCTTTCTTATGGGAATTTTGGAGCGCGTTTGGAGACCCTGTGTAAGGCGGGGAGGGACGCGGGGGGAACGGGGGGGGGTGTGTGTGTGTGTGTGTGTGTGACTGTGCTCATTTTGACCACAGTGAAAAGGCAAGATGAACTTAATACCTGTAGTGTCCTTTAAAGAAGCATGTCCATCTTAAACTCGGGGATGCAGGGGAGGGGCGGAGCTGTTTTAACCGGAAGTGTCATGACAATTTGGTGAATTGTATTCAAGAGGCCCCCCAACAATCCCCCTAGCCCTCAACACCAAAACACACATCTCTTTTAAACTAAGACGGCCAGGTCGGTCCCACCCTAATCATTTGGGGGTTCGACTCTAACGGATGATCGGCCACTATTTATTACAACGGCATGAAGACGCTTGCCACAATGGCCCCAGTGAATGAGTGCAACAACGATTCCACAAGTCTATTGTAATATAATATCATATTGGTGCATTTAGTAGTATTTATTAAGGGATAAGATCAGCAACAGCTGCATTTTTTTTCTTCCTAAAACGTCAGTGCTATAAATTAAAAAGCACTTTCAAATCCATATTGAGACATATGTTTTAGGTCAAACGCAAAAACTTATGATGAAAATATATTTTTAAAAAATTAAGTGCCATAATGAAAATATATTTTAAAAAATTAAGTGCCAGCAAAAAAAAAATCGAGTTTAAAAAAAAATCTGCGTCAATAATACGTTGAGGGAGGGAGAGATAAAACCATCTCTACTTAACATTTTTCGGTGACCAGTGTTTATAATGTCAATAATACACATATTTTAAGAGGTAATGTCGCTTTGAAAATATCTCAACTAAAGTTTTGATATCAACAGCCGTTGTCTCTACTTAGCGACAACTACAAATCAAAAGCCACGTTTTTGTCCTGCACTGCCCCCGTGGCGTTCAAACTGCACAGCGCAGCACGCCGTCCTCCTGGCACGATTGCGTCATTAAACTGCGACACCGCGCAAAACAAGCGCCACATTTTTTTCGGTTGTTGCGCCGAATAAATTCGTTATATTCGGCTCAATATCAGAGTCAAGATTGGGATAGGAGGTTAACGAGTTCGAGGTAAGTACAGTCATGGATAAAGGGCAGTCCGCGTCGTTTGAATGTTTCCCGGTGTTGCTCACGGGACGGTCGCCGGTCTGAAAGGAAGATTTCCAACTTGCAGCAAGCTAACGTTAGCGAGCTCTGAATTAGTGACACTTCACACTCGCATCTTCTCTGAATCATCTTATTGGAATACTAGCGACGGCAGACCCATATTTGACATGTGGTCTTTCCGGCCATTGCGCTTACTCACATACTGGTGAAATGGTTTTGGTGCGATTCGTAGCCTTCTGTCATCGAATATACATGTCACTAAATCATGTGTAGTAAAGTGTTGCAGTTGATACGCAACAAGGTGAAGCCTTTGCTTCCACTGTATTTGCTTTTTAAAAACATGCAATGTGGATGTTGAGAGGCCATATGTATTTTTCTTACCAGGCCAGGTCAGATCAGGAATTACGGTAATGCGCCATGAGTTTATTTGGCACAAATACCGGTTTTGGAACAGCGGGAACTGGCGTTTTTGGAAGCTCGACGGCTGACACGCACAATCCTATGAAGGTAAACAACAAACTGGCTATAAGTTGATTTGTTGACGTGTTACTGTTGTAGCTTGCTCAACATTCAACTGGCAAACAGTTCAAAGAGTGTACTTTTTATTTTTTGCGATGTCTCAGGATGTCGAAGTGACTTCCCCACCCGATGACAGCATCAGCTGTCTGGCTTTCAGCCCCCAACCATGCCTGGGAATTTTCTCATTGGAGGCTCTTGGGCGAATGATGTGAGTGATTGCAGGTGTTTCAATATTGAGTGTGTGAGCCCCACGCACCATTCATTCGTCGCTAGTCTGTGATATAGAAACTAAGAGACATGTTTTGGATGGTTTGCCATGAGGTTCGGTGCTGGGAGGTGCAGGACAATGGTCAAACTGTCCCCAAAGCTCAACAGATGCACACAGGTCCTGTGCTTGATACATGCTGGAGTGATGTAAGTCTGACCACACGTGACGTTCTCTTGCAGATCAAGAGAAAAATGTTCAACATGCTTGATTTTTATCCAGGATGGGAGTAAAGTGTTCACTGCTTCCTGTGACAAGACCGCCAAGATGTGGGATCTCAACAGCAATCAAGCGATGCAGATTGCCCAGGTCATATTGGATGCACTTTGGAGACTCTATTTGGATTCAATGTGTGCTCCGAGGGGTGCTTTACACTTGTTGGTTCAAGAGACACGGTTCTGATTTGTATGCTCTGAAGTGGCACCGCTCCGATCAGTGCAATGGGAGTGTGAATGGGTGGTGGGTGTGGGGGATGCCTGGAACTGGCCTCTCCCAAATGCGGATCAAATCTGCATGTGCGTCGCATACCTGCCACTGTACGTGCGGCCTAAATGCACAGACTCGATATCCACGTCAACAAATCGGATCTACTGTCGGCATTCAATTGGAATTGGGCCCCTGGACATTCGGTGTCAACCCAGCCACAAACGTACTCCTTTCTCACTCACCTCCTGTTCTCTTTAACAGCACGACGGCCCAATCAAGTCGATTCACTGGATAAAAGCGCCCAACTACAGCTGCGTCATGACCGGGAGCTGGGACAAAACACTGAAGGTGTGCTCGCCTGCGTCTGCATGTCGAAACGCGCGCAGTTCATTTTCCAACCTTTCCTACATGACGCACTCTTGTCGGCTTCCGTTCCAGTTTTGGGACACCCGCTCTCCCAATCCTATGATGTCTCTGCAGATGCCCGAAAGATGTTACTGTGCCGATGTGGTATGTGGACATGCGTATATATTCTCACCCAACAGATGTTGTGTGGGGTTTTCTGTGCGCTACCTCAATATGTGTGACGCGGCTGTGCAGGTGTACCCCATGGCGGTGGTGGCCACAGCGGAGCGGGGCCTGATCGTGTACCAGTTGGAGAACCAGCCCTCTGAATTTCGCCGCCTCGAATCGCCTCTGAAGCATCAGGCAAGCACTTGTTTTTTTTTCTTTGTCGGGAAACACGCGTTCGCTCCCCCGGGAGCTTTTCAGTCACTCCAAAATGTAATCTTGCGACTGCGTCTTGTAGCACCGCTGTGTGGCCATTTTCAAGGACAAGCAGAACAAGCCCACTGGCTTTGCGCTGGGAAGCATCGAGGGACGCGTCGCCATCCACTATATCAACCCTCCCAACCCGTAAGCGTCACAACTCAACACAACTACCGCTGACGTGTTTCCGTTGTCGTTGGAATGCTGTCGAGTGCGCGAGCCGCAGTCTTGACGCCAATGTGTTTGCCCGTTGTCAATTAGAGCCAAAGACAACTTCACCTTCAAGTGCCACAGGTCCAATGGAACCAACACGGCCATGTTGACATTCCCACAGGCCACCGCGTCTCTACGCTGTCGCGGGGAACAGGCCAAGGCCTCCATTTCAAAAGGCAGTCCATGTTGACATTCCGACACGACGTGGCCACCGATTTTTAAATCGTCTCTTGAATTGGGGTTTTTTTTTTTCTTCGCCGCCGCAGAAAAGGCCCGGGCCCTCACCGTTGTTTGTTGGCTTGAAAGCTCGGGAACAGGCCACGAATATGGAGAGTGTAGAACATATTCCTCTGCATCCAATTTATTGCCCATTTTGTCAGGGAGAGTTCAGGCACAGTCGACGCGGCGCTAACTTGAAAATGCCGCTGTGGCGGAGAGGGAATGACAGCCAAGAATCAGTGCGGGGTTGGGGGGCTTTTTTCTGATCCAGGTCAACGCCATTTCCTTCCATCCCGTTCACGGAACTTTGGCGACCGTCGGCTCCGACGGCCGCTTCAGCTTTTGGGACAAAGACGCCCGCACCAAGTTGAAGACGTCGGAGCAGCTGGACCAGCCCATTACAGCCTGCTGCTTCAACCACAACGGCAACATCTTTGCGTATGCTTCCAGCTACGACTGGTCAAAGGTAAGATGTCCCGAACCAAAAGCGTTGCCGACGCGTTTATCTCACGTGGTCATGTCGTTCAGGGCCACGAGTACTACAACCCCCAGAAGAAGAACTACATTTTCTTGAGGAACGCCGCGGAGGAGCTGAAGCCTCGGAACAAGAAATGGTGAGAGGCCGGCGGCAGCGTGCTCGCCGGATTGGGATCCTCACGGGTGGTCCTTGCAGCCGGGCGGAAGGCATAGCGCGCTGAATGTCGTTTGGCTCTGAGGAAAAGATATTTATCACAATACAGCCATGAATTGCGTAGCTTGATTATGATGATAAAGTCATTGAGCTTTGGGCGAGCAGTATTTGACACCCATTTTGTCCTGTTTATGCTGCGCCAAATTGGACATCATTTATTAAATAAAGAGCCTCAAATAAAGTGTTCCGTTTCACCGACTGCCTCCCTTCCTTTCTTTAGATTCTCCTTGCCAAGTCACATCTGGTGCGGGGAAAACGACGCAGACAGCCAGATGCTTATAGGGGTGCGCGGATGCTCAAGAGAGACTCCTTCCTTTTGACACCTGGACCAGCTGATGTGGTGCCACTTCTTGTCCATGGACCAATCAGAGAGGCCTACACAAAAATGGTTGTCGTAAGTTTGGAGGGTTTGTCATTCATTTAAATCTGGGTAGGCCTTTTTTTTTTTTTTACACTTCTCCAAAGACTGTCCATTTTTAAATTTGTGTTACTCTGTGGTTTCTTTCCAAATGGAATGTTGATGTATAATAAACAAGTAAGTGAAGACACTTTGATCTGAATGCGTTGTATTTGATGTACGGCTTGTCCTCAGTAGGGTCAGAGGTTGTTTCCATGAACAACCGTTTAGCCTCACATTCAAACCTACGGACAATTTAGAGTCTTTAGCTCACCTAACCTACATGTTCTGGGGGAATGAGGACAGAGCACAAGAAAGCCCTTGATCCAAGATTTGAACCAGCGCAGAACTGCAAGGCACATGTACGCCACTAGTTGACACTCCTGCCCATTGTGATTAAATCCATGTAAAACTAGGTAGCCTCACTCAAATTACTGGATGATATCGACCTCGTTTGAAATGTAAACCTGTTAGCGAGCACGATGGCGACATAAATCCCATAATGGGTCGATACCAACGTGTGGAGTTGCTCGCGCATGTATGTTTTTGTCCACCAGGTGGAGCGTGTTGTCTATCTCGCTCTTAACTCAAGGTGTTAGGCCAGGTCAACAACTTAAAGAGGGACAAAAGAGATCAAAGATTCTTCCTATAGGTTGAATTCTTTTAACGTTGGGGATAAAGTGGGGTTGGGTGGTTATAAAAAGATGTCACAGTGGTAGCGACCAAAGGCCACGCGGGAAAAGTCAACCGGGTCAGAGAGCGCAAGGCGCGAATGAAATGCCCTTTTATTGAGCCTTGTTAGTGTATCACCTCGCTGTGAGCCTGACCTTTGGTACTTAGCAGTGGGACTCCAAGCGGCCAAGGGCAGGAAGATTTTTTTCTGTGGCTGCGCTTCACCATCTCCTCTCAAAATCCGTAAGCAAGTGGCACCGCTTTCTTACACCCCTTGCCTCTTTGGTGTTAAAAGTTTTCAGCCCTAGTCTTTGAAGTATCTCATTTAAAGCTGTGTACCAAGCGAGGCCATCTTCACCATCCGTTAAAAAGTGGCCCTGGCTGCTGCACTGCTTTTCAGCATGGGCGATGTTCACTGGATTGCCACAACATGTACAAAACCCCCCAATATGACTGCGTTGCATGATTAATAATCATCCCATTTTTAAAATAGTGCTCCACAGATCCAAGCAAACACGGTGAATCAGCATTTAGCGGTTATGCTGCACACTTATGGTATAAGCTGCCAACAGAAAAGTCAACACCAAGACATCTCTCCCTCCCTCCCTCTCTCTGTTAGCAGCTTAACTCTGTTGCCCTTATCAACTTGCAAACGACCAATTTATCATTGTTTTGAAAAGGCATATTTGTGATTCTAACTTTCATCCGGGTTTTAACTCTAGGATTTTTTTGAGGATATGGTAACTTTCTCATGGAGAATGGGTCAAGGCGCTCATTTTTGGCAGGGGGGAGCAGTTGAGACTAGTCTCTGAAGGACAAAGGCAGGTGCAGCGGGGGGTTCCGAGTGGGCGGGACGACGTCCGGGAAAACGCAATGAAGTTGGCACGCAGGCGCTAATGCGATTGGCTAAGAGTTGTTCGGGGGGCGGGGCCACATCTCCGGCATATAAAAAATGGTCTCCGCTCGCCTCCGACCGCAAGCTGCGAGTTGAGCACGCGAGCGGAGGATCTCTCACGTTTGTAAGTCAGCGAGCCGTTGCTTCCAGGTTGTTTTTACCCGCGGCACGTTGAGTCCGTGTACTACGGTATTGCCGGAAAACGTTTCCACGAATGCCGGGCTGCCGTTAAAGCCGAGTGAAGTCAGTTTCGCCCAATGTGCGCCTCCGGAGGTTTGGCCGGCTCGCCAATGCTTCTGCATCAGTTTATGAACGGAGCCTGGAAGCCATGCATCCCACCGCGCTCCAGAAGGACACGACTTTTACCAAAATCTTCGTCGGCGGGCTGCCGTACCACACCAACGACGCCTCGCTGCGAAAATACTTCGAGGCCTTTGGGGACATTGACGAGGCCGTGGTGATAACCGACAGGCAGACCGGCAAGTCCCGAGGATACGGCTTCGTAAGTAGGAACGAGATACAACAAGTCATTCAATTCTCACCGCGATGGAATACACGCGCCGCCCACAGAGTGTCATTACATTTTTTATTTATTTTTTTTTGCCGTCCACACACTGTACAAGGATTTGTTGTCTTGTGTGCGCCTGTCCACGTGTTGATGTTTTGTCCTTGTGCGACTACCACATCGATGCGTGTCGACCTTATGCCCCGGTCATGGAATTCCAATTGTCTTCCTATCCTAATGAGGATGAGGGATCACACAAGTTAACTAAGAAGATTATATTCACCCCCCCCTCTAACCTCCCAAACGAGGCCATTCAAGCCTGGCACGGGGCTTAAGTGCGGGAGAGTCTGTCGTTGCCCCTCGTTCCTTTATATGGCTCGTTTGGAGCAGCCGGCGATGGGAGAAGTTGACCTTGCACGGCGTGCCCTCCATTGTCACAGACGGAAGCGCCTGCATTGCTCACCCGCTCACATGATTTACAAGGCAACTTGGCTGCTTTGGGAAAGGGGAAAAAAAAAAAAAATTGTCTTCATCCTGTGAATGTGTGATCAACTCTGCAAAGATCTTATCTTTGAGTAGCTTTCGCACCCCCTGGCCTCCAGATCCCCCCCCCAAAAAAATGTCCTACATACATAAATTATGATGGGATTGTTTTTCCAAAATCCCCCTGAACAAAAAAAAAAGAAAAGTGTCCTGTTGCATTCTCTCAGGCCTCGCTAATAGGTGACTTATCTCGGCCGTCCCTGCCAGATAAAACCGGCTATTCTCCCTTTGACACAAAGCACAGAAGCCATGTGAGCAATGCAAATATTTACCAGAACTCTGGAACTACCCATCAGCGCTAGTTTTGTCAGGCCAAAGAAGGAATGGAAAAGTGTTTTGTGTGAGTGTGTGTGTGTGTGTGTGTGTGTGCGTGTGCGTGCATGTATGTTTGCAAGCAGTATGGAAGACAATTACTCAGTGTTTACACGTCAGCTCCCAAACTGGCGAAAACTGCCCTGCGAGTCTTGTTGCTAACGGTTGAGCGTGGGGACCGGTGCGACCTGTCAAACAGGCTTGTTGGGATGTGCCTGCTGTCACCCGTGCGCATGGTTAGTTGACCAACAAATGGCTGCTGGCTTTGGTTGAGGAGGAGGAGGAGGGGGGGGGGGGGCGGCGGGCGTAAAGCGGCAGAAAAGGGGGGCGGGCGAGCTGCCCCAAAGCCCGAGCTCACCTTTTTATCCAAACACACATCAGAGGGGGATTAGCGGCGCCCCCACACAGCAAGGCTCCCACAGAGTGTCAACAAAGCCTCGTTCCTTTCCTGTGTGTTTACAACACAGACGGACGGCGGAGTGGACTTTTTTCCTCACCTTGCCCATGTCGAAAATGCCCTCCAAAACAATGATGGCCGTGGCCTTCGTTCTTTCAGATCGGTGAACTGACTGAAGCCATCGAGTTGGCGGAACGCGGCTATCAAAACAGACGGACGGGCCTGTCTCATGCCCGGAGGGAGAAAAGAGGGGGCCGACTAAGACAAGCTCCTTAATATTAGGTCCCTAATTGGATTGCCTCCTGAAATGGTCCTCCGCTTCCATTCATATTTTGGCAGGCGTGCCAATGCTGCTGCGGGTTACGCGAAAGAAATAAGCGTGGACTTTGTTTGTATTTGTACTCTGATAATGGGCGTAGGATTTTGGTTCTTTGTTTTCTCAAAGAAAGATTTTGGGCAGCGTAACATGTCAGCTTCCAGATACATACAATCACTTTATACACTGTTAAGGGGAAAAAAAATTGTGGGTGAATTGGATCCAATTTGTTTCAAAATCGTGCTTTTGTGAAATTTGGCCAAAGAAAAAAGGCCTTGAGCGAACTCTTTGACCTTTGTATTGGAAAAACAACTCTGCAAGTTGTTTTGGAGCGAGCGACTTGCTTGCTTGGTTGTGCAAACATTATTGCCATCATTTTTAGCAATTTGTCTTGTAACGTTTTCCAACTTCAATGACTCTTTTTAGCTCCCAGGAAATGACAGTGAACCCCTCGCATAGCTGCTGTTCAGCATTCACTACTTCACATTGCACCATCCATCGCTTGCTCTTTCTGTCCTCCAACCAAAACTAAAAAAAAAAAAAAAAAAGTCTTACTTTGGCCCATCTTGGAGCGCCTCGGTGGCCACGGAACTATGTAAAAATGAATTGAGGAGACTCGTTTCGACAACTGTTGGTCTCAGCCAATCGGTGCACTACTCCCTCACCCCGCTTTTTAAAAATCAGTTGCTTGAGAACAGAAACTCAACCAACTCAGTGATTCTTCCCGTCACAATGTCACTCACCAGGTCACGATGACAGACCGAGGGTCGGCTGAGAGAGCCTGCAAGGACCCCAACCCCATTATCGATGGCAGAAAGGCCAACGTCAACCTGGCCTACCTCGGTGCCAAGCCTCGCAGCATCCAAACAGGTGGGACGTGTTCGGGTTTTTTTTCTTCTTTTTTTCCCCCTTCCCCTATTTATTTATAATTCATGAAATCGCAGCGTCGCCATCATGATCAACCAGCTAGCGAGCTCCAGTTGTGGCTACCTTGAAGGCTCAAACCACAGCCCGATAGACTTGGGACGGTACGCCGATCCGGTCTGACTTTGGGCATGTCCCACGGGAAGTGTTTTGGAATCCTTTTCTCCTTCAAACCCGATGACAATCGGCCAAGTTTCTACTCCAGTGAACCCTCGTTCCAGATGCGACCGCGATAGGTGAAAAATCGGGGGCCCGTGTCGAGACCATATTTGGGAAAACGTCTGAAACACATCCGCGCTTCTTAAAACACACTCAAGTATTCCTTATTCGCCGTAGTTATCGTAGGTGTCGTACTTTGCAAAGTGTTCCTCACTCTCTCCGCGGCACAGTTCTCCAAATAAGAGGTCAAGCGCGCTTGCTTCAAATATTTGCCAAATATTCGTCATACAGTAAAACCTCGGTTTTCGTCCATAATCCGTTCCAGAAGGCTGTTCGGAAACCGAAACCACGCTCTGCTCACAATGGAAAGTAACATGAGTAAGCGTCACTTCCTCATGTAAGGAAGGCGAGAGGAGTCAAATGGTGCATTCAAGTGCGCTCAGTTTGTTCGAGAACCGAAATTTGTTCGTCATCTGAAGCATAAAAAAACTCAAAGTTTTTGGTCGAAAACCGAGTCGGTTCGGGTGTTCTTCTGGTGAGCCGCAGCGACCGATCCTACCTTTCGGAAGGCATTTGGCAAATTTCAAGTATAGTCAAACCTCGGTTTTCGAACGTCTCGGTTCTCGTCCGATTCGGTTTTTGACCAAATATTTCGGGTTTTTTATGCTTCGGATGACGAACAAATTTCGGTTCTCGAACAAACTGAGCGCACTTGAATGCACCATTTGACTCCTCTTGCCTTCCTTAGACGAGGAAGTGATGCTTCCTCGGGTAGACGAGGAAGTGACGCTTCCTCGTGTTGCTTTCCATTGTGAGCAGACGTGTTCAGTAAACATTTTCATTTTAAAAAGAGCGTGGTTTCGGTTTTTGAACAATTTCGAACAGCCTTCTGGAACGGATTATGGACCAAAACCGAGGTTTGACTGTCTGTCTTTCTTTTTGGGGGCGGGACTTCGGCCTCGCCGGGCTCCCCCATAGTGTAGACGTCAAGAGGACAGAAGAGTTCCCAACAGCTGGCACTCGCCACAACTTCCTGGGCTCCCCCCCCAAATGTTGCCCCACCAGTTTTGTTCTGGTCTTCTCATCGACTTCTTGACCATGCCCCGATTTCGCCACTGGGTGACGATCGTGGCTCAATATGATCTTTCGACAACGAGATCCACGCGATGCTGCGGCGGCTCCCCGCGGACTGTCGCTGGCGCTGGCGGATTTTGACCGCAAAACTGAAAAACGCTCAACTTCGAAATGGGCAAGATTGCGGCGGCGCCGAGCATGAGCCACGTCGGAGCTCAGCTCGACTGTATGGCGCATTGTTTTGCGCCGAGAGAGGAACAGGCCCTCGCTCTGTCTCCCCGGCGCTCTCTGTGTATTGTTCTCCGGCCCTCCTCTGCAAATGCAAATGCAAATAATGTGCGCGTGCGTGCGTCGTTTCTGACAGTCCACCTCGTATCTTGCAGGCATATCCATCGGAGTGCAACCCATTCACCCGGCATTCATCCAGAGGCAGTATGGGTAAGTGAAAGGGAGTGGGGGGCGCTTGTTGTGCGTGTGCGTGCGTGTGGTGTTGTGTGAGACGCTTTGTGTTGTGCGCCACCAGGCCACTGTTTCTTGGACAAACAGGGCCTCTGGAAAGTACATGTCAGTTTCTGGGCCTGCTTGCAACTCCAAATGGGGGTGGCGGGGGGGGGGTGCATTAGCATACTTGAAATTTCTAGGCCGGGGAGATTGCTCACACCTCCGTGGTAATGGAAGGGCATTCCAGAGGTGAGCGTGTGACTCGCCGGCAACGTTTTGCCAGAAGCTCGTCGACTTGTCCGCCGTCCTCCGTGTTGTCGGAGCGGCTCGCGTCCCAGACGTGCTCCGCCGGGCGCTTAATGAGCACTTCGCCGTATTCGTCGCTCCCCGCCCGCCTTTCACCCCCTCGCGCTACAAGCGCAGCATAACTGTCCGTTCTGCCCCCGGTACTTCATTTTAGGGTTGGAAACCAGCGTTTTGAGTTCAATCAACCAATAATGTCGAGATCGGTTCTCGTTCGGCACATCAGGCGGGATTTGCCACATGGCATCTGCTCCGAAGTCAAATCGGGACCTTGTTCCAAAGTGGTTGCCTGGCCGTATCCCGTTCTCAGTGTAATTGTCGCTTTGTGTGTCCGCAGAGGGTGGTGGGGGACCACAGATATCGGGTATGCTAACGAACAACGATGCTCGCAAGTGACTCCTACTGTGTACGATAAAGTGTCAAAGAAAGCGGGTTTCATCCGATTTCTTTCCGAAAAGGAACGATGTGTGTTGCCCTCGCATGACACGTTGAACGCATTCAGCAACTGCACAATCACATCGGCAACGGTCTTCTGCCGTATATTCCGGATGTAAGTTGTGGGTTTGTGCTTGACGGGAATCGAACTGGACCGGGCGATTTTTTCCGGAAGCCTACAAGGGCGTTTTTTGGCGATGTGAAAGTGATGCTCCAAACAGACCGATGCTTGTCAGCGATGAAGAGTGCATCATCCTGGAACTGCCAAGATTTTACACACTCCTTTGGGACGATGATCAAATAACATCCCCCCCCCCCCCACTTAAAAAAAAAAGCCGTCTTCAACCGGCCGTGATTGTCTCTTCATGTCCCATTAAATCAACCCGCGTCGGGTATTAACGACCCGCTGGGAATATGCCCCATCTTGTTCCGGGCCACCCGGAGGACCTGGAAAGTCCCACGTCCTTGCTTCCGTTACCATGGCGATCGCAGATTGCACGGAAACCCCCCCCCCCCCACCACCACCACCAGGGATTGTAAATGTGCCGTTTTGAGGTACGGTACGCGGCAGGTGCCGGCTCACGTTACGGCCTTTTTAATCACCCGTGGCCACCGGCCCCCAGAGAGGCGGAGGGCAACACCGAGCACCTGTCCTCCGGCCCCCGAGTCTTGGAGATGTGGAGTGACAGACGCGGGCCTCCCTAAGACGCGCGGCCCCGACAAGTGGCTTTTCTTTCTGCCTCTTCTCCCCTCCTTGACGACATATGGCACGCCGACATGCGCTGAAGTGGGATCGTAAGCAGAAATTGGAGCGGTGGATAGTGTGTGTGTGTGTGTGTGTGTGTGTGTGTGTGTATTATGGCTGTGGTCAGCAGATGCTTTGGACTGTGAGGGTCAGACGTGTCATTGTTTTCATAGCCACGACTCCCACCACATTTGCTCACACTTTCCCGGTCTGCAGTCATCTTTTCATTTACAGAAGCTTCTTTATTTATTTATTATTATTCTTTTTAATCGGTCGCGATCTTGGCCGCCACCAGCGGTGTGAAATTTGACACGCCTCTGCGAAGCAGTGTGGGAGATCAGGTGGGGGCTGCGGGTTTGGTCGTCAAAGTGGGGGGATGAGCCTTGTTTTTGTTGTTTTTTTTTCATAATGAGGCAGCGTGCATCATGGGAAACGCACCACTGCAGGTGTGAAACGTCGCCTCCTCAAGCGGAAAGGGAAGGAGGCCGGGCGGCATGTTTCCACGTTAGCGTCAAAAAATGAATGCTCGCCAAATATTCCTTTTCAGTGTCGACTCGCCGAGTAAAATGACAAAAAATTTGCACCGCGCTGCAACGTTTTCAATTTCCTGCAAACCCCTGTGGCTCCTCCCCCTAAATGAGGCGGCCATCAGGCCTTTCCCGCCTGCATTTGTAATACTTGCAGTATGCATCCCCCCCCACCCCGCCCGGGCCATTGTGTCAAAATCACACAGGCTGGCTCGCCATCAGCACAAAAGCAGCTGACCTCGGATTTTCCGGCCGGCGTCCACGTCGGCCTGTCACCGGGGCTCAGGCTACACACCCGACCGACCCCGACCTCTCGCCGCTTATCTCTTCAGATAGAAGTTAAAACGAAAGCTCACACCTCCGCATTGCATCAATGAAAGGCTCCCTTTTGTCCGGCCTTATCCTCGGCATTCCGTCGTAAAGGCCACATGAGCCTTTTAGATTTCCGCGCGGGAGAGGACATCGGCGGGCCGAGTGCCGAAACCAGCCGCGTTGCGTCCACACGAGGCGCGTGTACGTTTTTCCACATGTGACTTTGAAACGTTGATGTTGATATCCGTGTATACAAATGCGGTCGGTCTATTCAATTTTTTTTTCTTGATATTCCTCCTTCTGTCCCAACTTCCTGGCAGCTGACGATCAGAGGACAACCCCCCCCCCCTCCTGCCCCCCCACTCCAAATATAGGACTAGTTCCGAGGAAGCAAATGTCCCACCCCCACATCTCGTCTCTCCGCAAGGTGCCAGTGGATGGCTTGAGAGTGCCGTGGCGTGCCGTGCGGTGTGCTGTGATGGATTGGAGTGCCTTTTTTTTATTTTTTTTTTATCTTTTCCCGTTTGGCGTGCGAGTTGATATGAAGTGAAGAGGTTGCGCTGATTGCGGCGCGACTCGTTTCCCTATTATGGCATGCTTTGGGCTTTGCAGTGGTTACTGGTGTGTGGGAGTGTGGTGTGTGTGCGTGTCGGGGGGAGCGTGATGACATCTCCTATCCTTGCATGCTTCCATCCCCGACGGTATTGATTCCACGCCAGCCTCACAGTACCGATGAGATGAAAGCCGAAATTGTTTTTTTTGTGTGTGTTTTTTTTCAGTGAATGACATTTGTTGCGGTGCGCTTGCCTTTCTCCATAAACGCTTAGCCGCTCAAAATGAGAAGGTCAAGTTTTGAAAGCAGAAGGGGTCTCCAACTTTTTTTTTTTTTTAAGGCACACTTTTTTTCTGAACTGCGTGTTGATATTTTTCATGGGGGGGGGGGGGAAAGTAACTAAGTGCAATGCAAATGTCTTGGGCCATCACGAGCTTTGCTTCATTGACCCGTTCTGCAATACAGTCATGGTGACAAAATGGCAGCAAAGACGATTATGAACCACTCCGAAATTTTAACATCCACCTTGCTGTCGTCCTGAAATAACCCGCTAACAAACGTAAAAAAAAAAACGATTTGCCATTTTCAAAACGAATGGCACCACATTATACAGTATATGGTCAATGTAGCATTGCTAAGACGACAAAGGACGTTTGCACTGTGCTGTGGGTCTTCAGGATGTCCGCCTCTAGGAACCGAAGGCTCAGGCGATACTCCTGTCTTGCTCTGGACACACACACACACACACACACACACAAACACAAAGCGAGCAACTAGCTGTTGGATACTAGTCTGCATCCTGACTACTGTTGAGGTGCCTCTGAGCAAGGCACCAAACCGACAGGGTCTCAGCTCAGGGGCGCGCTCACCATTTGCACGCTCTGTCGCTTTGACATGCCTGCACGTGTTGTGGTCTGCAGCGTGTCAATTAAATTTCCCCTTGCGGGATGGAAATCGGCACAAACAAGTTATTTTGGTAGCACTGGTTTAAAAAAAATGAAAGGGGGGATAAAAAGAGTGGGAGAGGGGGCATGGAGGTACTTTAAAGTCAGAATTCTGAGATTAACCCTGGAGAACCCAAGACCCCTTTTCTTCTTTGGAAAATGATCAATTATACATTAAATGACTGCCATATGTTCACTGAACACCAAAATATATGTTTTTTCACATATTCAATGCTTAAATCCTAATTTAGGATTAGGGCCAAATCGGACCCTTTGGGATTTAAGGGCAGCATTTGAGTAGCAGAATTTATAGGGGGCCAAATTTGACCCTGTGGGTTCTCCAGCGTTAAAGTGAGAATCTTGCCAACCGTGTTTTTTGGGTTTTTTTGTCCTCCATTGGCCCTAATCCTCTTCTGTATGGAGGACTTGGTTTGAGAGACCTTTTGTCCCCCCCCGCACCACACAGCTTTAATCACCTGTCGAAGAACAACTGCAGCACCTGACAGCAGCATTGATAAGCGCCGTGCAGCATGCGTGCTTCATGTGTGTGTGTGTGTGTGTGTGTGTGTGTGTGTGTGTGTGTGTGTGTGTGTGTGTGTGTGTGTGTGTGTGTGTGTGTGTGCATGCGAAAAGCAGCGGCTGTTTAAACACTCTGCTGGTGCCTGAATTTGAAAAGCTGCCAGTAACGGCTGACTCCATCACTCAGCCCCCCCCCCCCCCCCACCCCTCCCCACGCTTGGAGCTCAGAAGGCCCAACTGCGCATGCTTGGTAGTTTTGTTTTTCGTTTTTTTTAATTTTGCTGAGCGACGCAGCCAGAAAGTCGGGACCCCCATTCATCCATCCCCCTGCTCTCTGCATGCGCGAGCGTCCCCCCCGCGCCCCCCACAGTTTGTTTTCCGCCGCGGAAGCAATGTCAACAAGCCCCAAGCCCAGACCCCCCCCCGTCGGCGTAACAGCCCTTGTTTGGTCTGTTTGTGCTGTGCGCAGGTTGGCCCCGCCTTACGTCTACCCGCAAGCCTACGTGCAGCCCAGCCTGGTGCTGCCCACCCAGCTGTCGTCGTCGCTGACCAGCAGCCCTTACCTGGACTACAGCGCGGCCTACACGCAGTACGCCCAGGCCAACTTTGAGCAGCAGTATCCCTACGCCGCCTCCCCGGCCGGCTTCCTGGGTTACAGCTACGCCGCCAGCCCCGCCGCCAGCGTGGGGCCGGCCGCCGCCGCCACGGCGGCCACCGCCGTGCACCCCGCCCTGCCCTCGGGCCGGCCGGCCCGGCCGCCGCCGCCGCCGCCGCCGCCTTCCTGCACTACGCTCCGCAGCAGCAAATCCAGCCCGACCGCATGCAGTGAGCTGCGGCGGAGCGAGCGAGGATGGCCAAACGCCCTTTGAGGGGGCTACCCTGTGTTCAGGGCGTTTTCAGGAAAAGGAGGAGGGGGGGAGACTATTGCACTGGACGCGATAATCTGGATGTCCTCGTTGCTCATGGGGTAAAGGGTGAAGGTGGGGTGGGGTGGGGGGTTTGCGTATAGGCATGCTGAGAAGCTTTAATGTACAAGGTCGCTTCCAAGGGCTTCTAGAAGCTGACTCTTTATTCTTATTATTATTATTGTTATTCTTTCTATTGCCCTTTATTATTATTGTTATTATTATTATTATTATATTGATGTCGTCGTTGCTTTGTAAGCCATTGTTCTTATTTTCATGCCTTTTGGCTCAAGTCAGTGGAATGACACGTCTGTGGTCCGTCTTGTTTTGAGAGCATTCGGTGACATA
Organism: Hippocampus abdominalis; assembly: GCA_018466805.1. Lineage (NCBI taxonomy): Eukaryota > Metazoa > Chordata > Actinopteri > Syngnathiformes > Syngnathidae > Hippocampus > Hippocampus abdominalis. The sequence goes on along the minus strand of CM031707.1, from coordinate 1,677,836 downwards.
TTCCACACTCCAAAGTATCAGCTGGATGTGAGGGGCGCCGCTGTCCTCGGACGCTGTGTTGGTGCGTGCGGGGGGGGTTGTCACAGTGAGGTAAAGCGCTGCGCCACCGCCACCTTGAACAAAATCCCAGAGCTTGGCTCCCAACCTGGATGGCATCATGTTTGATGTAACACACAAAAAAAGGGGGGGCTCGGGGGGGGGGGGCGGTCTCAACATGCAAGACGTGGAGCTGCATTCTTTCTGCCTGGACAATATCAGGAAGACTTTTTATTCTTTTTATTGAAGAGGCCTTAATAAAAAAAAAAAATCTGCCCCCCCCCCCGCGGCCCCCCCCCCTTCGATTCACCCCATTTTTTTTTTTGCCAGATTTTCTAACTGCTGTTTCCAGCAGTCAATCATGAACCCGACCCGCTCCGATGTCGACCAAGCGCCCCCGCGTTGCCGTCGTCGTCGACGCTCGCCGACGCCGCGTTCCGCCAGTGCCAGTGTCTCACTCTCACCACTTGTCCAAGCGCTGCATTCAAGACATTTTCAGTCCTCAAGTACATTTACAATATTTATATGTAGGTATTTATAAGAGGTACTAAGTTAAATTGTTTGTTTGTTTTTCTTTTTTTTTTGTACTCTTGACTGTAGTTGTAGCACTGATGCCAATTAACCCTGCAGAAGCACACGTGCACACGCGTGGCTTTTGTCACCACGTCGGTGCGTTTTGTGCCGGCCGCCGCTCCAGACGAGGCCTATTTCCGGATCACTTCCTGCTTGTGTCAGCAAGTGACGTTTCTAGTCCTTTTGAGAAAAGCCATACAACAAATTGAGAATAAAACATTTGTACTTAGTCGTGCCACCTGCCTTTTTATTATTTTTTATTTTTTTCCCCTTGCTTTTCTCTCCCCAGAGTAGCGCTGTCAGGGAATTCACCCGAATATTTTGAACTTTGAATGAAAAGACTCGACTCAACTCAGGAACGGATTTGTCTTTTGCTGATCAGCAGAGGGGGCGAAGTTCCTCGAAGGCAGCACAAGTCGTTTTTGCCTCTCGGATCGAAACCCCAACTTCGCACCCCCGCTGACCACATTTTAGTCGCAGGATGTGCAAAATACAGTCAAACCTCGGTTATCGGACGTCTCGGTTCTCGTCCAATTTGGTTTTCGATCAAAAATTTCGAGTTTTTTAATGCCTCGGATGATGAACACATTTCAGTTCTCGAACAAACTGAGCGCACTTGAATGCACCATTTGACTCCTCTCGCCTTCCTTAAACGAGGAAGTGACGCTTCCTCGTGTTGCTTTCCATTGTGAGCAGACGTGTTCAATAAACATTTTGATTTTAAAAAGAGCCTGGTTTCGGTTTTCGAACAGCCTTCTGGAACGGATTATGGACGAAAACCGAGGTTTGACTGTACAAGTAACGTATCAGAAAAAACATTCCTCCTCATTTGCATGTCGCGCTTCCCAGCCCAGCCCACCGATATTTCCCTCAGTGGACACCTGGAGGTCGAAACATCTTCAATGGATTCCTTGTTAATTCAATGGGTAGATTTCGCGTGAATTGAGACACTGTAACAAACCGAAGGACATCTTGTCATGCTGCCCTCGCCAAGTTGAACCTAGCTGCGTTGAGTTGCGTCATCGTTGGCATGCGACCGTGGCGGTAAGACGGGGTCACGGGGGTTCACTTGTTATCCACTCGAATGTGAGAGTGCGCGGCGCGTCGCTGGATCCTTCGCATGCGCGTTTAGGTGGGGGGGGGGGCGCGTGAGGCCCCCGGACTTGGACTTATCAGTCCTCGACACCGGCCCCCCCCCCCCCTCCGCCGGGCTGCTGCGCGTCCTCTCCACCTGCGCTTCATTCTCTTGACATTTGTCGCTTGGCCAAAGAAGGAACGAAAAACACAACCAGGAAGTCTATCGAGTGCTTGTTTTCCCTTTGACTTTTGCTCCCAACATCGCCGGCCAACGTCAGCCCCCTTGAGAAGATGCTTCACTTCACTTGAAACAAAGGCCTTCGCCCACCATTGGTCACTTTGAAAGGAAGGACATGTCCGTCCGGTCGTTCGGATGAATGTATGTCCGCGTCCAAGTGATGGCTCTTTGCTTTTTAAAGGACGGCCGAGATTTTCCTTACGCTTCGAGCTTTCGCTGGCATCGGACTCAACTGAGTTTCACTGAAAATGGCTTAAAATGGACGCTAGTGAATCAATCGTCCGGTGAGGACGCTTCTTTTGAATCGGATTTCTCTTCAGGGTGACCTCATTTGCAAAAAAAAAAAAAAAAAATGACGGTGCTGGTCACACCCCACCCCCACTGGCGTCTTTCTGTCACTGGTTATCTTTCACTCTCCTGCCACGGCTGTGCTCTCTCTCTCTCTCTCTCGCGCGCGCGTTTGCTTTCCTCAACTCTGGCTGTCAGTCGTGTTTTTCCTTTCCTTGACATTCGTGCCACTCGTTTCTCCTCGCGCTTCGTTGCCGATCGTCTCCCCTCTCAAGTCATCTCCTTTCCTTTTCTCTTTCTCTCTCCGTCCGTCCGTCCGTCCGTCCGTCCCTCGAGACGCACCAGAGAGGAGCCCGAGCTGAGTTGGCGGTGCGTCAGCTTGTGCAAGGCCCCTGTCATGCTGAGTCACGATGAGGCCTCAGATCCGTTTCAGTCTCTCTCTCCTTCACATGCTCGTGTAACAAAACATAAACAAACCAAAAAAAAAAGCTTTTGAGTCACATCACACTTCTCGCTAGCTTGCGCAAACGCTGACGTTTTAGGATTCCTCAGAAAGTGTCACGAGGAAAGGCGGCCGAACCTTATCGGATCTCCGTTGGGCTTCGATGCCACCGACGCACGGTCGTGTCCGCGCGTGTCATCGGAGCGGGCGCTTTTTGTTTCTTTCTTCCAGATCAGTTTGCGGTGGTGTCGAATTGAACTGTATCGAGCTGAGAGAAAGAAAGAAAAAACACAAAAAAAACCTTTACGCACCCGTGTTGAAATGTCGCGGCTTTGTGATGTAAAAAAACAAAAATGACACCATGATGAGTTATTTCAAAACTTATCCCGCCCTTACTTCGTGTGAGTGATAACTTGTGCAACTCAACTGGGGAAAAAAACGTTGAGAGAGGGGAAGGAAGAATCGACAACTGAAATAACGCGGCGGCATACGCGTGCGAACTCTTATGTGGGGAAGGGCCGCCATTGACAATTCAACAATCGCATTCAAACTCATGCCAAGTGGGGGAGTCGGCCTCCACCTGCCACCATTTAAAGTGCCTCCCATTCGCTATGGGGGAGCCAGTGACTCGATGCCAGAGTGTCGGAGTGCGAGCGGCAGCATTTTGGACCCACTGGAGGCGCTTTGTGGAGGATTGGCCGCCTCCAAAGTCAAGTGCGTTACGTTAATCCAGCTGAGTTGTGACAAAGACCTGAATAGCCGTTTCCAAGTGCTCATCAGAGAACGGAGAGGCTTGACTTTAGCCAGCTGCCGTCGATCCGAAGAAGCTGGATTTGAGACTGCGCGGGAACCTTTTGACAAAGCTTCTCTTCACCATCCATGTTTCAAAGAACAAAAGGTTCCCAGAACTTGAGGTGGGGAACGCAGTTGAAGTCTGTCTGCCTCAAGCAGAGCCCGTTGGGAGGTTGAACTGTAATGAAAGCACGGTCGGCCCACTCCCACCCCCACACCCTCAACAAACCCCCCCCCCCCCCCCGCATCTCCAGAGAGCGAGAAAGATGAGGCGCCGCGGATGCTTTCGGCCGCAGATCCTCGTCTCGTATTCATTTCGCATCATGCCGGTCTGCCAGTGTTGGCATCCAAGCATGCAAATGACTTGAACTGCCCCCCTGAAGCTTTGTTTTCTGTCATTTCGCATTAAAGTAGAAAACGTCGCGCGGCATGCAAAACTCTTCATTTTTTTTAATTTTTATTTTTGATTCAATCGTATACAAGTTGGAAACAAACAACTTGAACCTCACTCCAATCCTTCACGATAATATCGGGTTTTAGGATTACATGCGTCGCATTACGAAAGGCTTCATTTTAGCCATTCGGTTCCGCCAAACATTTGAATCTGCAAAAAAAACAGCTCCTGGAAAAGTGGCCTCGGTGATCTCAGGAAGATCGTGCACACCTAGCATCGTACAAAGAAGAAATAGAAGAAGCTAGGCTAACAGCTGGCTCCCTTCCTGATTGGCTAATCATTCCATTTCACATTTTTGCAATCATAAATATTGAACAGGTTTAACATTTACGATTGTTAGCCCGACCGTTCCCCAAAAAGGTCGGGGGGGGGGGAATGACTCGTTACGCACTCTTCACCAAAGGATCATCGGTCAGGAAAATGCTCAGATTCGTCCAGCAGACCGCTGCTACCTGTGTACCACGTTTTAGTCAAGTTGTTGAGGTGTTAAGAGATCACCAAAAACCACGACTGGTACTTATACAAATGTCCAAAAAAAAAAACTTCCAAGGAAGAAATGATCACATTTTAGTGTGAGTTATTTGAAACGTATCATTATGGGAGACTGCTGCTAAATTGCCCTCCTTGTTTGCTTGGCATTTTGGAAAGCGCACTACTGTGACCTACAGGAGTGGAACACCAAGGACACTTTTTTTTCTCTTTTTTTTTTTAACGGTCAGACTTGGAGTGCTTTCTCTTATTATTAGCTGAAACATTTGTTTGCTCAGTATGTGTGTGTCACACGTAGCGCCAGAAGTCGGGTGGGGGTTGGGTGTTGGGGGTGGGTGGGTGTTTTGGTTCTGTGCCATATTTCCTTATCTCAGGCTAGCATACTGGGGGGGAAAGGAGTATGGCCTCCACCTCGACCTGAGACTCAGCCAGCATTGTTGGTGGGGAGGGGGCGGGGCTTGAGGGGTGGGGGGTCTGAAAACAGAAGGAAGAGACGAAAGGAAACAGGCCAGGTCGGGGCTGTTGCGGGCAATAACAACAGCTGAGAAACAAGAGAGACGAGCGAGGCGCTCCACGACTTCCGCTTTCGGAGCCAATCGCACGACCGCAAACTGTCAGCGCCGCAAACGCAAAAAATCGACCCACTTCAGCCGTGAGCGCAACTTGAGTGGTCCCGCGCGGATGATCAATTGGCTCTCTAGTTCTCTTTCCGTGGAATTTCTGAAGAGCCGAGCGAGCGCCCCGCAGTTCACGCGCCACCTCGGGTGCGCGGTTTCGTCTTTCCAAGCCACGAAGAAGTGTCTGTGATCAGCACACCACTGGGGGAGGGGGAGGGGGTGGGCAACAGGTGCGCCCAAAAGAGGACGTGAACAGCACACTTTATGCCCCTGGTCGACTTGTGAACTTTGCTCTCAATGCTGGCAAAAAAGGACAGCTGCAAAAATGCCCCCCCCCCCCCCTCCGCCCCCATTTTTTCCCCCCTTTTCCCTTCCAACATTGCACTCCACGTGACCCGCCGAGACACTGGGCTGTACAGAAACCGGCACATGACCTGTCTATCATTCACGTCGTTATTTGATGAGCGTTTGGGCGTCGGCAACAGGCTGTTGCAGTGTTAACTGCACATTAGACAGTCTGGCACGGAGCAGGGATATATGGGGATAAATCGCGTTAGTCCGTGTGACGTTGCAGCTGCCGTTTCTGTGCTCGTGGCATGCAATAAAGTTCCTTGACCAAGCCACCTTTATGCAGACTGAACTAGGATGATTCAAACAGATGGCGAAAGGCTTGTGTCGTGATGAGTCAAAGATGTAAACAGTTGCTTGTGGCAACGCGCTAATTTCAATCGGGGAAAAAGTTCACCGAACCCTCCCACCCCTCCCCCTCTCCCGCAATGACAAAGGTACTTTGATCAGGAATAAAAGCCACCGAGGCCGGTGGGCAAAAAAGGTGTTACAGTGATCCCTCGCTATTTCGCGGTTCGTTTATCGCGGCTTCAGTGCATCGCGGATTTTTTCAAACATATTCCTATAAAAAAAAAAAAAAATCATAGACAGAACATGTAGTACAGTACTGTATATGTTGCTCTATGTGACTCACTGTTGTTTTGCTGACTTTCGCAGCTTCTCGCGGACCGTTTGCGGACTTTTTGCGGACTTAAAAAAAATAAAATTATATATATATATATATATATATATATATATATATATATATATATACATATATATATATATATATGATGTATATATATATATATATATATATATATATATATATATATATATATGTATATATATGCAGTCAAACCTCAGTTTTCATCCATAATCTGTTCCACAAGGCTGTTCGAAAACCGAAACCACGCTCTTTTAAAAATAATTTTTTTTATTGAACACCTCTGCTAACAATGGAAAGCAACACGAGGAAGCGTCACTTCCTCATGTAAGGAAGGCGGGAGGAGTCAAATGGTGCATTCAACTGCGCTCAGTTTGTTCGAGAACCGAAATTTGTTCTTCATCCGAGGCATAAAAAACTCAAAATTTTTGGTCGAGAACCGAGACGTTCGAAAACCGAGGTTTGACTGTGTATAATTTTTTTAATATTTACTGTATTTTGTTATTCATAAACTAACCTAACTCATACATGTTTACATCTATTAGTATACAACATTAAGTCATGTTAATTACTTCAAAATGTACGTCTACATGCATGTATACCATTAAATTTGGCCTTGTAAATATTATGTACATGTACCTATATGGAGCGGGGGTCGCGACTTTGCGGATTTTCGTTTATTGCGGGTGGTTTTGGTCCCCATTAACCACGATAAACGAGGGATTACTTTATATTCACACTCACCTGCATCCTGCATGCAAGGAAAAAAACGGCATTATTGAGACAGCGTGAGAGCTAAAAAAAATTTTTTTTAAAGTGGGGTGGGGGCATCGCTCTATGTAGAGAGGACGGGCAAAAATCTTCGCATGAATTTCATCCACGGATATTTTAGTCACTTGGTCATTTGAATCTTGTTAATCTCTCAAACTGATCTTGACTTTTCAGGCCGGGAAGCTCCCCCCCTCATCACTCCCTGTTCTCATCATTTCTTTTCTGGGGTTTACTTCTGACCTCTCCTAATTTAGTATGTTCCGCCAACCACTATATCCCCTCTCATGCGGAGGGGGGGGGGGAAAAAAATTAAAAAAAAAGGCTCTCACTCAGCTCTCTGTCCCGTCTCACTCGTAAAAACATTGTACGCCTGCGTGCGTTGGGGTGTACGAGTGTCTTTCCATGCAGTTCTGGAGGGAGCGATCGGTGCGCGCCGAGGGTTGTCCACCCTGATTCACCAGCAGCTCTTTATAAGGAAAAGAGAAAAAAGGGCCCTGCTGTCTATATTTAGATGGACTTTATTGGGCCTCTTGTCTTCATCCCCCACCCCCCCCCCCCACCCCCCTCTCATTCGGCGCTGCCGCTGCTCTTGGAAATCTCTCACCGCGTGGGCGGCCGGCCCTCCTCTCCATCGCGGCGAGGGGAGAGTGAGCCTAATCATTGACGCTGATAATAACAGAGCGGAGGGAACAAAAGAGAGGGAGGATGGCAGAGAGGTTGTGGGCGGTGAGAGAAGCGTCTTTCCCCTCAATGACTATCCCTGCACCATACCGGACACGTCCGCTGCTCTGCCTCGCTTAACTGCGGGAAGAACATCCTCCTCAACATCGCCGCATTCCACCACCTTCCAATCCAAAAGCCAAAGATCACCTAAAGAAACATTCCTGATGACACTTTGCACATTTTAGCAAGCGCTGACCAAAACGCTATTGTACGCGGGCGACCAATCTCAACCGATGGCTAAATCCTGACACTCCAAAGGAGCCATTTTGGCAAAACGTGACCTTTGGGCAGACGAAAAATGGCCGCTCTCTTTCCCTTATCCCCGTTTGATGGTGAAAAACAGTCACCCAGAAATGACATCGTGTCTTTTCAATCTCGATCAGGAGTGCCAACGTTTTCCTTTGAAGGACTAAAACGAAATCCAATGTAGGATCGCCTCATACGACATGACAACAAAACTACTTTTGAGAGGTAAAAACGGTTCAAATATTACGTCCTGATCTCCACCTCTCAGATAAGAAGATCGGGCGGGACGGGCTCCCAGCTCACCCGCGTCCCAAATAACGTCGATGTTCCCAAAGATGATCTCTGCGAAGTGGCGTGGTGTTAAAACCTCCTCCCGTCATTGCGGCGGTCAGACGGCAAGCGGCACGAGCATCCGCGTCTTTCCAAAAGGACGCAGTCATTGACTTTGCGCCACCGCGAGTCTTCTCCACACTCAAAAACTCAAGAGCGAAGCCGTTGTCGTCTGAAAAAGGGGTGACCACCTGTTTTTTTTTTGTTTTTTGTTTTTAAATGCACCGTTCACTTCCTGCGGCTTTGGCAAGGCAGCCGGTAAGTGCTCTGTGCAAAAAGTGGCGGAGTCCATTCAGTGCATTGCCATGGTAACAGCACAAGGAGAAAAGTGTTGGTCATTATACCTCCAGGAATTGAACATGAAAACCATATCGAGTGGGCCGCTCCCTTTGCAGCTGGAAGATCTTCCACTCTTTTACTGTCCATTCATCCGGAAGAACAACATGGTCTGCCATGCCAGAATTGTCCAGCAAAATCTGATTTGGGGCACCGCTCCTGTTTCCCCCCCCGAAATTCACAATGTGCTTCCCTTATGGGAGCTTAGTCTGGGGTTGTTTGTTTCCCCTCTCGCTTGCCTATAAGGACATTAACCCTCATGCAGTATTTTTAAGCGGCTGCATGAAGGCTATTACGTCCCAAAAATGTCCCTCTTCCAATGTGCAACAACTTTTTTCACTTTTCATTTTTTTTCCACTTTCAACCCCTCAAAATGTTCAGTGGGAATTCGCCAAGACATAGATATACATCCTATGCAAAATTTCAGCTTCGTGGAGTTATTTTTCACTGTTTTGTCTGTGGTGTCCATTTGTCCAACAGTCCAAAATCGTCCAAAGTGTCCGAAATGTCCAATTTTGGGATAATTACTGCATGGGGGTTAAAGTTCTGCCGGATCTGACGAATGAACGTGACGTATCGAGGCACACGTTGCATTGATCGCTCAGTGCGATCGGACTGCTGTCACGGAGTTGCCGCCACTCTTAATGTCTTGTTCTAAAATGGATTGATTCCACGGCCCGGTTGCTGCGCTTTGTCTTCATTTTTCACCCGTCCACGGTGGAGTCTATTTGAAACCAAAGCGATAGAAATCCGTCAGGGTAGGGGTGATAAATTTGCCGGCAACTCACAGGTCAGTCTTTCGCTTCACTCCTGTCGGGTGGAGTGAATGAGGCAAAAAAAAAACAAAACAAAAAAAAAGATTTGCATTAGTGCCTCCAAATTGAGGAGCCAGATGCGAAAGACATCAACTGCCATGCAAATTAGAAACAAATGCTATTCAAAACCACGGAAGGTAAAAAAATTTTTTTTTTTTAAACGGAGGGGAGAGTATTTTGATGGTCTCTCCTTGCCCCTTTGGGGTCATTTGTGCCTCGGACGTGAGGGTTGTGAGGTCGTTCAAGCTTTGGCACGAGAGCGGCGACAACAGTTTTTGCTGCAAGACAAATGGTGACATCAGAATGGTGGAAGCAGCCCTCAAGACAATCGCTCTCTGTGCGGGAGGGTGAATCGCCCAGGCGCCACCCCTGGCCGCACAGAGCCTCTTGTCATACGCGCTCGCTATTAGCTTGGACATCCAACACAGCGTTTGGACAAGGCGTCGACGGCGACGACGCATTCGATGCCTTTGCCCGCACGCGTCTCTCTTGTGGCTCTCTCGCGCTCATCCGTGTGTATGAGTGAGGATGTTTATTCGTGAGGTTCTCGCTGTCCTTGTTCGGGAACGCAGAGGTGGAGTAGGAGTAAAGGCCCCAAAGAAAGAGACAGAGCGTACAAAACAAAGAGTTATGCTGAACAGAAACGCCCCCCGCCCCCCTCCACCCCCACCTCCCTGCCTCGCATGTTTATGGAATGTGAAAGGAAACCGGAGTACCCGGAGAAAAGCCACGCAGGCATGCAAAGTCCACACGGGAAGGCCGCAGCCTGGCTACACAACCTGTGCGCTGTGAGACGGACGTGCCAATCAGTCGACCACCGGGCCGCCTAGTGGGAGGTAACAAAGAACAAATCGTTTTTGACTATACTTGTGCAGAATTTTCAGGTGGTTTTTATACTTTTTTTTTTTTAATGACTTTTTGTCCCTTAATTTGAAAACATCGATCCGGAGGACCAAAATCACCATAAAGCGCCTTTGATGTCCTCATCAAAATCACACCGTCGTCATGAAAATTTCACAGAATCACGATGCCGCTAGCGCAGGTCGATTTCGACAACGCCAATTCCAATGACGCCGGAACGCCGCGTTCAGCGTAAATACAAAACAGGATACTTTGGTGTTGAACACCATATCCCAGCTTCATTGGAATTGGCGTTGGAAGTAGCCAAATATTGAAATGCGAGACCCCATAATAACAATATCCTTCATTTGATACCGCCGCCACCCCCCCATTGGCTGTGCCATTCTGTCTAATAACAATTGAGTCAGTTCCATTTACAACATTGATGTGGTATGCTTTGGATCTTGTGCTCATTCTCCTTATTTTTATCCCTCGTTGGCTCTCCATGATGAATTTGGACAATGATCAGGCGACATTCTCTGGAAGGCATCTTGACTTTTTTATGTTGAATAAAAATCCTAATTTATATTTACACAACCATAATAATATGAATTTCCGTATTATTCAATGGCCAATCTCGTCACGGAATGACAACACAATTGAGGACGCTTTTTACAGAGTGAAGACAACATCAATCGTGCTACTAACAAGCAGAAAGTGGAAGTTGACAGGGGAAGGTTTGGCAAAGTCTCGACAGAGCAGAAACGCCGAATTTGGTGATGTCAAAAGTGACGTCTCCAAGCAAAAGTCATCAAGACGTCGCCGTTCAAAAACGCACTCGGCCTAAACACATGCGCGCATCCAACCGCACGGCCAAACCTGATTCTACTTTTATCATGTCAGCATACTTCCAAATCTAAATATTTTACCCGAAGCCCTTCAGTGACGAAGCGCCCTCCCGCCGCCCAAAGAGCCAGAAAGGTTCACAGGCTGTGACAGGGACAAGTGAAGAAGCTCACCTCGTGGCTGAATTTCACAGTGGCAGATGGAAGAGGAGGAGGGCGGGCCTTGGGTTCAAGCCAATTAAGACGGAGAACCTCTCTGATCACAGTGTCAGGGAGAACAAAAAACAAAAACCACCAAAAAAACAAAAACAAAAAACCCCCACCTGCGCTGCTAAAAGTACACTTTAGAGCAACTCACTGTAATGAAGTACAAATAGTGACCGAGTGAGTACATATGCTGTGTTTCAATGCAATTTATAAAGCCCACCTGTCCTTCAGCTGAGGTCTCCGAATGACAACAAACGCAACAAAGGCTTTGTGGGCTTCGCACAGCCTGCGGGGACCGGATGCCCGTCGTCTGTGTATTCTGACGCTCATTCACCTGGGGAGGATTCAAAAGGTTTGTGTATTTAAAAAAAAAAAAAAGAGCCTGTCTTGCAGATGGCTTCATGGCATTGTGAATTTGCATAGAGGATGCCGGCCTAAAACAGGGAAGCGAGAAGTGTTGTGGGGGGTGGGTAGGTGGGTGGGTGGGGGGGGGGGGGGTCATGTTCAACATTCAAGACACTGAACGTGAATGTTTATGTTTGTGTGCATCAACATTCAAACATTTTTTTCATATAGCAAATTGTGGATTTCTTTCATTTGGATGTATGTACGATGGATATAAAATGTTGACACAAGGTTTGCGATATTGTGTAATAAAAAAAAGTGACATTTGAGAAAGATCAAATATTGAATGTTTTTTTGGCCACCATTAATGCAACCTATAACCTGTGCAGCTCAATATAACACCTTTCTTTCTTTCGGATGAAAATGAGCATCTCTGATGTGAGACCTCTAAAAGATTACCCTCGGCAGTTCGCGGATGACATTTTGCTCCAAGCGAAGGAGTTTGAGTATCTTAGCTTCTTGTTCGGAAGTGATGGGAGAGCTCAAATTCATTTAGCGTCCTCAGAGGTACTGTAAATTGTGGCAGTGGCGTGCTAGCTCACGTTTAACATGAATCTAACCGTGTTTAGTTCATTGCGAACACAGCCACGGCCCGAGTTATAAGAGGGTGTGCACACTTATGAAACCCCACGATCTCACTAGTGGAGTTAGACATCCCTTAAAATACATTTTTAAATTGTATTTGTACAGGTTCTAGGTCACATTAATGGTAGCGGTGGTGGGGAACTTGAACCGGCGTGTGATGGCATTTTATGAGCACAAAAGGCTAACAGTTTTACCTCGCTACTCTTCCGACTTCCGGGTTGAGTGAATGCTGGCGCGTTTGGCTGCCGCTGCTCAACCCGTTGGTGTTTTGTTGTTTTGTTCCTGATTGTAAAGTGTCCTTGGGTGTCTTGAAAGGCGCTTATAAATAAAATGTATTATTATTATTATTATATTATTAAAAGTGCGAGTGATTTAGAGAAGACAATCACCTCGGCTACAAAGGCCCAGATTGGATCAACATCAAATTGATACGAGCCTCCTGTATAATGTATATGGCCGTTGAGATACATTTTAAAATGGCAACATGAAGGGGGGGGAAACATAGCCGACATTGATACCATATTTGACATCGTGGAAATCTGTCAAGCAAGTTGTACGAAAACGAGTAGCCAAATGAATCACCTTTCAGGCGAGGCAGAAAAGTTCAGCGCCCAAAAAAGTTTCAATGTACGAGAAAGTTCATGGAAAACAACTCGAATCAAGTGACTTGGGGTGCGTCTATGACTTGTGTGCGGCGGGGGTAAAACGAGCTCATTGCGCGCCGGTCTGAATCCCGCAATTTTTCGACACGGTCATAAAGCGAACCCATGTCAAGATGATCTCCTCTGTAGCCCCCACAAGACTGAAGTTTAAATGGATGAGCTGTGGAAATGAAGACAATCGGTGGAAGAGTACCCCACATACGACGTTTCGAAGTCAGAACGGATGAAAAGCCATCGTCACGCGGGCGGTGCTTTTATTGAATCGAATACAACTTTATTGTCAAATGTATTTCATATTGACAGACTACGGGTGTTTTTCATCAACATATTTGTTATAATTCAGACTTTTTTTGGACCGGTCTAATTGTAGGCATGTTTATCGCGTCCGGTATTTTAGACCGATTTGCGAGGCCACCTGGTAAAATCAAACAAGGTTGCACTGCCATCTAGCGGCGTTTTAGGAAATCCATCTCGGTGTTGTGAAACGCGGTACTTTCCAAGTTGACGGCTCTTTCAACCTTGCTTACGTGTTCTACAAAATGTTTTGAGATACCAGTTCGATACTTAAGTTTCAGGTGACATATTTTTTTTTACCACTCCCGCATTGAGGGAAAGTCTCATTACCTGAAAGAAACTGTCCTCCCTCCTTCCCCGGGTTGCCGCCATGCAGGAATTTGTGGTCCCATGACCAGTATGGGCGGTTAGGAGGCCGGGTGGCGTGGCGGGTTTGCACACACCAAAAAACTCAGTGATGCTGGTAACCTTTTAAGAACCTGAATCTGAATTTTGAGGAGGGCAGAGGGTAGGGGGGGGTGAACACAGCAACTTTAGAATCCGTTTCATTACAACAACAGCTTTTAATTGGTCGCCATCTATACAAACACCGATAAGAGGCCATAGAAAAATCATCCCCGACAACTGGAACAAAACAAGATCAAGGTGTGGTGGATACCAACCACTGAGAAAGGACAAGAGAAACACCCCGCCTCAAATGCCACCCGTAGGGAGCTCCATCTTTTGAAGTTGCACCCGCAGCGGTGCGCGAGTATACAGTAGTCCAAAATTCTTCCTCACGCACTTTTTAACATCTGTCTTTCCTTCGTTCGTTTGTTCATTCGTTCGTTCAGCCATCCAGCAACTTGAGGATGCTTTCCCGCTCCTTCAGAGCTTTCCATGCCTGGTCTTTCTCCTTCTTGGTCGGAGTGCGCTTCTTCTGTCTGGCCGCCATGATTCGCCGAAATCCCTCCATCACCTCGTTGTCAGACACTCGGACTCTCTGCCTCAGCTCCTGCTTGCGCATCTCCTCTTTCGCCAACCTGAGGAGGAGAAACGAAGCGCAAGGTGGCTGCCGCCGGGACCTCGCAACCGACACGCGGGTGGACTTTGCGGGGGCACCTTCGGAAGAGGCTCACCTGAGCAGCTCCTGCTTGCGGGTTTTGTTGTGAGCAATCAGCGCTTTGAGCTCCGCCTGTCTCTTCTGGAGCTCCACCAGCACCTCGTCCTCGCAGTCTCCGCCCGGACCGGGTCGCTCCTCGGAGTCCAGGAGTCCCTGGGCAATCAGCTCCTCCTTGATCCGAGCCTCCAGGGAACGCGTGTGAGGGGCGCTGCGAGGGCAGAGTCAACGGGGGCCTCATTCATTCCACAGTGGGCAATGTGACTTTTGATTTGTGGTGGCGGGCGACCCCCGATCGTTAGCTTGTCGGCTATCCCAGACCTACCTAAAAGATTTGCCTTGGCTTCGAGGAGACGTCCCGGCTCCGTCATTGCCGTCCTTCCCTGAAATGTCCGGTATCGGAGAATCCTCCATGGGGGATATAATATTCTCCTTGAATGCAACAGAGACGACATCCTCGTTGAAGCCCAAGCGCGCCACCGAAAGCCGCCCAAGATTAACCGACCCGGTCCGAGGAAAACCCTTTCTCCAAAAACATTGGCGACCCGGGGCGGTCTTACCTCCACGAGAGCCTGGAGGAGACGCTGAGTGAGCGGGCCGAAGGGACAGCCGTCGTCCGGAGACTCGTGCTGCGACTCAGACTTCTTCAGCAAAGAGTCCACATCTAGTAAACATCAGCCGAGCGCATCGTGACGTCACACTCTTGCGCGCCTCTTTTTGCATCGCCGACGTTTCGCAAATGCGACGGGGGCGAGGCATGCCAACGGTTGGAATCCAAAATGAAAAAGGCTCGTTGCTACTGCGCAGAATGTCCATTCATTAACATTTCGCAATATCTAGCGTGGCAATGACCTAGCATTGCTGTAACATCAAAAGTTAGCTATTTGATCTTGCGATTTCACTTCATCAGAGGAAATAGCAAGATCTCTGGATTCACAAATACAAAAAAAATGAACCCCGCCTGGGATGTTGTGTACCTTTTACTGTTGACCAATGCTCTCACAGCTATCAAACATCTAGAGGTGGCTTTGCATCGCACTGTCTAAGTGACACGACAGAGACCGTTTGCTCTTCAGCGGCACCATTTGGAGAGGCATCAGCTCAACGGCATTTCACATTTTGCCCCCCCCCGTGCCTGACCTTTTGCATCGAGCTCAGACAGCGGCCCGCCCAAGAGACTCTTCTTCTTGTCGTTGGCCCGTGCTCCTTCTTTCTGCTCCTCCAGCAGATCCTCCTGAGCCCAGCGCTGCGAGTAGTGTTTCCCCAACGCTGGAATCTTCCGTTCCCACAGCACCAAAATTCAGCCCACGGCTCTTGACGTAAAACGCATTTCGAACAAAAAGCCCGACGGACGACTCACTTTAAAGTACTCGGCTTCGTCGTCCGGTGGTTTCAGAAGCTCCTCGAGCAACCGGATCTCCTCATTTGTGATGTCGGCGCAGTACGGCTCAACTGAGGCCCAAAATCTGAAAAGACAAACGATGCCAACTGAAGACCCAACGACACAGATCATTTTGGACGCTGTCCTGTCTGTCGCCGAGATTTGCTATTTTACAGGACATGGAAAAACTATTTCTAAGGAGGAGAGAAGCACCAGGAAACATTGCGGGTGCGCCACAACTAATTTGACTAATTTGAATATGTTCGAAAAGTTCCACGTCAAATTCCAGAGCCTCAATTGAAAACGTAAAACATTTATGTGAGCGATTCATCCAACACTTTTCCTCAGTGTGAATCCTACCGCGCGTCAAAAGTCATTTTGTTTGTTTCTTATTCTAATTTCTGAAGACGGTGAATGTTGGATTTCAGTATATTACACAGAAACCATAAAATACATTCCTCGATTTGTAGCCAATCTATGTGACACATTTCATTATATGTTTTAACTGAACTACTGAAATAAATTACATTTTTAAAAGAAGCTCCTGAATAACGCTGCAGATTATTGCTGACCTGTTGGGGACGTCGTTCTTCGGAGTGCGGGGAATGTCTTGAGGATCATCTGTAAATTCATATTCTTGGCCTTTGGGTTGCAGGTTTTTGGATTTCGGTCTCCCAGGACCTGGCCCTGGGCCGTGACTACTTTTGCCATCTAACTTCTGCTTCTTTGGCTTGTGGCGTGCCGACGCGGCAGGGTCAGGGTCTTTTCCCATCTTTAGAAAGCGCTTGTCTCCCTTCTTGTCCTGCCAGTCTGTGAGGATCTGCAAGGCAAGACAAAAATCTAGCGCCGTTAATATTAATGTTCACCGTAACATTATTGTTGCCAACACATTTAAAACAAGACACATTGCTTCTCTATCCTAGCTGCGGTCTCTCTCTTTCTCGAAACTGCTTGCCCGGATCTCCCACAACCCAACGAGTCAAGGCAGACAGCCTCCCCACACTGTGTTTCTGCTCTTGAATTTTCTCTTAGCCGCTGTCACCTCAGACTTGCTCCGGCGGGGTTCAGTTGCTATCTTAATAAGGAGTATTGCTCGAGACCTGCACCAAGTGCTGTTTCGATGGCACTATTTAAATCCATCAAAATGGAATTATTCTCAGTCACCGAGGGTGTAGTGGCAAACTCCCGAGGATCCTGAACAGAATAAGTGGGAAATGGGATGGATGAATGACTCTCTTCTGTTTCCCCACCTGTCTCTGCTCCTCCAGAGCTCTGAGGCGACGGTTGGCCGAGGACAGGAGGGTCTCCAGCTCCAGCTGCAAAGTGTCCAGCTCTTCGATGCCGATCCCATCGTCCTCCGAGCGACCAAGCACGGCCGTGTAGCGAGGACACACCTTGACGTGCTCCACAGGCTTGAAGTCATAGTACTTCAAAGGGGGGCAGTCCTTCAGCTCACTCATGATGCCGGGTACCTGACTACGGTAGCAGAAACTAAAGCGCAGGAGGGATTTTTTTTTTTAAATCGAGAAACGTTTAAATTGTGTCAGATATTTTGTATTTAGTATTATAGTTGTATTTGAGCAATGTTCGTTTTTCGCCCTCACACTGCAGTTTTGGTTCATACATTGCTAACCCGCAAGGCCCAGATCGTGAATAGTCTTGAGGATATAGATATATATTTTTATATATATGTATGAAAAAAATCACAAATTTTCACGGTAACGCTTGCATACTTTATGCAGTGGCGGTATATGAATTCTTGTAGAAGAAACGGTGGATAAAATCTATAATTATCGGTGAAATTTTACGGGTAACGATACTTACCGTCAACGAATGGCGTCCATGTTGGAAAACTCCATTAAGTGAAGAGGGGGGTAAAACTGTCATATTCGCTGATGTTACGAGGCAGTCACAATTTTCAGACTGTACTCAAGACGATAAAAAAATAACTACGATATATTACTAAACTGATCCGATGTTGTCCAGTTTTCTGACCATTGTATTTCAGACATCTGCTCTGCATTTTTTTTTTTTGATAGCGTTGGATCAAACTATACTGTGTTATGATGTGGGTCAAAATTATTCACAAAGGTCCTCTCCCACAATTGACTCGAGTAGTTTAAAGTTACTGTAAATGATTGAACTTTGCTTAAAATTTTATTCTTTTAAATATTTTTTTCTGTAAAACAAAAAACAGCACCTCCACAAAACAGATATTCCCTATACACGCAGCTGAATGGACTCGTCGTTGAGGTGAGCTCGTTTTATTTTAACGGCTACACAAGACGGGCGGAATAAAGAGGCTAGTCGTAGAAATACATATAGTGTAGCGAAATCCACGTTCTCATATAAAACAAGCGCGTCAGTTTTGTTTCCGCAGTGTGTAGGGTTTACGGAAGCGGTAGTCCCAGGCGTGGCTTAGAAACTTCCGTCTTTTCCAGCGCAAAAAATGGTAAGGCTTCTCTTCAAGTGTCTCTTTACTTAGTTAATTTATAGTCGTGCGTTATTTGGCAGCAGCAGACTACACCCACAGTTACCATGCTGTTTTCCCGTTTCTGTTAAAATGCGGGTTTCGTATCAAAGTGGGTTGCATCGATGACATTTTTCTCTACGAGCTTCATTTCCCCCTCGATAGCTGTGAATGCTGTGTTAAAATTTATCAAGCGGGTCGGTAAAAATAATGACTAGAGTCAACATCCATCTGGAAGCACCACGTTCAAAGCATTGGCAATTGTGAGCATTTAAATCATCATGTGGATCCAAATGGTTATCATGAAACGGGTCCCTCAATACTGTTCATCTCTTTTTTCTCTCAGCTTGCTTTTGACACCGGATATTTCTCCCCGGATCCGGATGTTTTATGACTTTTATTCCATTTTTGTGCAAAACATACAAGCACTGACTTTGCCCAAATTGTCATCAGACAGCGACGCTGCGTCCCTACTTAAACGCTGTGAGGGCCACCCTGCAGGCGGCCCTGTGTCTGGAGAACTTCTCCTCTCAGGTGGTGGAACGTCACAACAAGCCCGAGGTGGAAGTCAGGTATGCCGCTCTGCTTTGCGGAACATTGCCACTTCCACACAAGTCTGAACCTGTGCAAACTCGCACAAGGCAATCTTCGAGGGCGAAAAAAAAATGCTCGCGGTACATGCAACTGACTTGCTGCAGCCACTCTGCAAGCGTCACCGTGTGAACGAGGGGCCCGGGAATTGGACATATTTTCATTTGGGATCATTTGAGATATACTATCTGCTTTTGCCTTTTAGTTAATGCCAGTGTTAAATGTCAGACGGATGATTGTGTTTGCTGTGTTTCACAGGAGCAGCAAGGAGCTGCTGCTTCAGGCTGTTGTGATCAGCCGCAATGACAAGGAGAAGGTTCTAATCGAGGGGTCCATCAACTCTGTCAGGGTCAGCATAGCTGTCAAACAGGTAGCCGGCTTTTTCAAAGCCGTCCAGTGGAACCTTTTTAGATTTCACTGACATCCAAGGAGACGTATTGTCCTTTTTCTATTTTAGAACCTCCCACGTGTCTCTTATTCTGTCGTCAACATTTTTTCTGCAAATGTTGGCTCTTGGTATGCCGACCTAGTCTCAGTCCCCCGCTAAAAGCTGACGTGGACTGGACAGTAAATAAACAATTCGTTTAAATAGATTGGGTTGATTGCGATCGGTTATCTGTTGTTGTTTTTTAACTCCCTGATCGGCTCCAAATCCTGATTGATTTTTAAAAAAAAAATTAATAATAATAACAACAATGTGCATTCCCAAAAAATTAACCCAGGTTCATAGAGTCCAGCAAATGGTATTTAGAGATGTGCAATGTAAGTCGAGAGGAATAGTGGCTCATGTTTGACTTTTGGAGGTTCTCCTGTCAAAATCATTCAGTCGTTTTTCTGGTGCAACGTCCACCCTTAAAACAACGGCGCCTTGTCTGCCACCTCAGGCTGACGAGATCGAGAAAATCCTTTGCCACAAGTTCATGCGCTTTATGATGATGAGGGCAGAGAACTTCTTCATTCTGAGGAGGAAGCCAGTCGAGGTAAGCGAAAGTTTGCGGGTGGCCCGATGTGGTGATTGCCGATAGAAGAATTTCCCGCGCGCCGTGTTCCAATTGACACGTGCAAACGTCTTCATGCAGGGCTACGATATAAGCTTCTTGATCACCAACTTCCACACGGAGCAGATGTACAAGCACAAGCTGGTGGACTTTGTCCTCCATTTCATGGAGGAGATCGACAAGGAGATCAGCGAGATGAAGCTGTCCGTTAATGCCAGAGCCCGTATCGTCGCGGAGGAGTTCCTCAAGAACGTAAGCGAGGGGGAAGAATGCCTTTCGCCCCCTGTGATGAACGTTCACTCGGTGTTCGGGCTTGTTTGGCTTTGTCAGCGCGCGTGTGCGCCGCCACTCGGTGAACGTTGCGTTTCAACAGCCGGGAGTCGTCAGGTGACCCGGGTTTGCCTTCTTTTCCACAGTTTTGAGGACCGCCTGCCCACCGCCCACCGCCCGACGGCCAGTCCTAAGAGAACTTTGGGTGTAAACAATCAGTGAGCCGGCAGCGAGGGGGAAAGAAACATCAGCCACCCAACTGGTGATGCCCTCTTGATTTTTTAGTTTTTTTTTTCTACTTGCTCATCTGTGTACTCGTTGATATCAGTGACTGTATAGAAAGAAATACTTAGCGGTTTCTGTTTTCTACCACTTAGAACAAATGGCCAAACAAACAAAGGCGGGTCCTTAAAAAGTATTAAACCACGCTGGTGTCTTTGAATGCTGAGACGGTGGGTGTGTTCGAAATCAATTAAGTAGTTAAGGCGTGAGCATTGGGTCGACGTCAGTCAGTCCGTCTGCCCCGTTTATTGTCAATGTGCTCTTCAGGTACACATGCGGAAACGTTGTAATTAAAAAAAAAAAAAAGTCAGCCAAATGATGTAGAAAATAAATAAAGTGCCACCGTTTCTACCTTTTTTGCTGGTCCTTGGCAGTGGAACTTGTTTTTCCGAGTTGAGGTTGTCGAGCAGCACAAATGGAGGCGGACAATATGACATTGCAAAAGGCGAAGTTGGCAGTCGTTCCGTCACGTGGCAATTGCTAATCTTTCTGGGGATTGTGGCGAATCGCGGCAAGAAGGTGAATGAATGACACTTAATGGCGCCAAAGACTGCACGCTTGACCTTTTCCTGGACGAGATTTTCCATCAGGGTCAAAGCACTCGGACCAAAGATCACCCGAGGCCTGCGATAAGCTGACACGATAGCCAAAGAACATTTTTGGAATAACCAATTCAGTGCAGTCTACTCGGGGAAGAAAAAAACCGTCTCCTCTTGTCGTCATCGCGCGCTACGCAGCGGGCGTCGCGACAAATCCAAACGGAAACAGGCGTCGTTGCACATGAACTCTTCAGACGCATTTGTCGCTTCCAAAAGAGGTTGCGTAACTGTTGAAAGGGGTTCTTTTGGAGAGGTGCGTGCTTGGTCGGCGGGTGTGCGGCTACTTTTAACATTCAAAACGTAGGGAAAAAAACACTGTACACGGGCAGCCACCAACAAATAAATACAAAAAAAGACTTTGGCCACGGCCACAGGGCATTCTATACAACATACGGTATCATCGTATACATAGGAGGGGGGGGGACCCAAACTGCGGCATCAAGTTGCGCCCAGTTGGGATGAGGCGACGGCAGCGGCGTCACCGCAGCTCTCCGTTTCGCGGTCCGTATTTGACGAAGCGGAGAGCGGTGCTTCTCGGAGAGCGTTTGGTCCACAGGTCGCCTGTCCCGCTGCTTTGTTTGACGAGTCCGCCGCCGGCTCCGCCTCGGCTTCTTGCTGCGGAGCTGCTGGACACATAGCGGCAAGTTTGGAAGCAGATAAGTGGCGGCGAGTCCCTTGGGTTGGAGCGCGAGCGCCGCTGTTACCTGACTGGGTGCAGGACTTCATGTGTTCTGGCCAGTGGGCCTGCTGACACGGGTAATCGCAGTAGCTGGTGTTCCAGCAGCAATAAAAGATGGCCTCTTTCCTGCAGCTGGCGCACCACTGCTTCTTCTTGGTTTCATCCACCCCTTGCTGCTTCTCCAGCTCCGTCTGTTTCTTGGCCTCCGCCACTAAGCGCTCTTGTTCCTGCTCCAGACTCTGCCGCATCTCGGCCATCGTGAGCTCTAAAAAAAAATTCAATTCACGTTCACAAAATGCATCACATGACCCTGGTTGGGGGGGACGTGTGGCTTGACGAGATGAGATTGATTTGTGTGATTTATGGACCCCCCCCCCCCCTCCCACCCCCAAAGTGCGAAACAATGTCGTGTTGAGTGGAGTTCCATCCATCCATTATCCGAACCGCTTTATCCTCACCAGGGTCGCGGGGGGGTGCCGGAGCCTATCCCAGCCGTCTCCGGGCAGTAGGCGGGGGGGGGGGGGGGGCACCCTGAATTGGTTGCCAGCCAATCGCAGGGCACACAAAAGACGAACAACCATCCACGCTCACACTCATACCCAGGGACAATTTTAGAGTGCCCAATCAGCCTGTCATGCATGTTTTTGGAACGTGGGAGGAAACCGGAGCACCCGGAGAAAACCCACGCATGCCCGGGGAGACATGCAAACTCCACACAGGGAGGCCGGAGCTGGAATGAACCAGATACCTCTGCACTGTGAAGCCGACGTGCTAACCACTGGACTACCGGGCCGCTGAGTGGAGTTTCTACTTTGTATTTAGCTGGTGAAAGAAGCCCTCACCCAGATTGTGCTTCATCTCCGACAACTCTTGCTGATGTAACCACTGTAGTTTTTCAATTTCAATTCGAAGCCGCTTCATCTAAAAAAACAAAAAACAAAAAAACATCCAAACAAAAAGACAAAACACTAAGCAAAAGCGTAATGTCGATGTAAAAACGCGCGTGAGGAGTTGTGCAAAAGGCTACCTCAGCAACGGTGTTCCCCGGAGCGCTCTTGGAGAGGTCGCTGTAGATTTCACTCACCGTGCCTTTGATTGCGTCCATTACCTGTCACGGAAATAAGCCGCTCCCATTCTCGCGCCACGTCAAATCAAAATTCTGCGCCGGAATAAAGTCTCGATCGCACGAAGATCAACGGCTGGTTGAAAAAAAAATGCTTACTTTGTCGGTGTACTTGGCGAGATCTGCAGCAACGTCTGCCGACGCTGTCGAGATGGACCCGTCGGTTTCCATGGATGAGGATGCAGACGACGTGTCGAACGCCGACGCTGACGGCGGACACCCGGACGCCAGGGGGACAACTGATGTGCTCAACGGCAAACAGACCCAAATTATCGAAACGATTTCCGAGATTGGCGGTGACACTTGTATGCTTGGCTACCTTTAATCGACTGTCTGGTCTGATTTCGTGCGCTTTGCGAAGACTGTTGCGCTGACGAGGACGAGACTGACGCCGCGCCGGCGTCAGACGCCTGGGTCGCGCCCCGTCTGGGCAAGGCCGCTTGAATTTGCGCCGCCGCCGCCGCCGAAGGCTGCTGGCCCCGCTGCTGAGACGCGAGCCATTTCGGCGAGGCGTTCTGGAGCTTGGCGGCGCTCTGCCCTCCCGCCAGCGGCTCTCGGGGCAACAGAGGGCGCTGTTTCTTCAGCGCCGGGGTGGCGGAGGCTGCGGATGAGGACGAACAGGGCGGAGTTGCGGGGGCAGCGGAGACGGTGGCGAGGCTAACGTTGGCGGCGGACGGCGCGGTGAGGGACATCACGGTGACGGGAATGGCCAGGGGGGACTGCGAGGGTGTGGAAGGGGTTGTGCTGTTTTGAGATGGGAATGTCGAAGGCGTCAGAGATTTGCCTTTGGGAAGAAATAGCGTGTTTGTTTAAAAAACAAAAACAAATTCCACCTCAAGTCACACTCACGAGTCGTAAAAATCGCACCTTCAGGCTTACCGGCGGACGGCTCTTTGGCGTTAGCGCTGTCTTTTTTGCGCCTCTTCTTGTCCCTCTTGGCCTGCTCCTCCCCAAGGTCAATCACCAGCTGCCCCTCAGAGTCTGAATCGTCCGCAGGGTTTTTTTGCTTTGGATCTTCTTTTACCTGTCCCTTCTCCTGCAACACAGGCAATGTTGCGGGGGGGCCGGTCTTCTCTGGACTCTCTTTCTCGGGAATCTTTTCTTGAGCCGGCATCGCGCTAACATCCGCCGCCGGCTCAGACGCCGGCGTTGGATTGGCCATTGCTCGCTTGGACCGGAGATGACCGGTCTTGGTCTCTACTCTCATTCCGGGGTTCCTCAGTGGGTGCGCTGTCCTGAGAATCTTCGACCTTTGCTCCTTCATCACTGGCATACTCGCTGTCACTAGAGTCAGATTTAGCCTCGGAGTCCTCAGAGTCGCTGTGTTCTACACCTTTGTACACCTCAGAAGAGATCTCGTTGATACCTGCCAAAGCATTGGGGGGGCACAATTGCAAAACGAGCGCACAATATCAACGTCTGCCAGGAAACTTTGACTGACCGAGCTGCGCTTTACAGCTTTCAATGGTTTTGTCCAAATTCATCCGGAAACGGCTCTTGATCTGCCTTTTTGGAGAGGTGAGATGGGGGCGGCGCCCAGCTTCTGCAGAACCGTTTCACTGAGTTCCTTGAGGTCCATTTCGGCTTTACTCCGATCTGGAAAAACAACACGACAAGAATGAATTGGGGCTGCAGCGATCCAATATTTTGGTATCCTATGAAAAATTCTATCCAATAATTGGCTAATCGGATTTTTTTTTTTTTAATTGCTTGTTTAAAGATACAGAAGACAAAAGAACTGCCTCGAGGATTTTTTGTCGTTTTTTTTGGGGGGGAACTGAGGTCCTTGAATTACTCAAAGACCCATTTCATTGCCTGAATGGTTGTATCACAATCTACACCACGTCATTATTCCCTTTATTCTGACGCGACGGATTCACCTAGATTAAGATTCAAAATGCTTCCCGTCAGATGCGTCTT
This sequence comes from Hippocampus abdominalis, assembly GCA_018466805.1. NCBI lineage: Eukaryota > Metazoa > Chordata > Actinopteri > Syngnathiformes > Syngnathidae > Hippocampus > Hippocampus abdominalis. The sequence goes on along the minus strand of CM031707.1, from coordinate 1,653,365 downwards.
CTCTTGCTTGGTGTTGCCGGGGGCTTGCGAGTGTGCAGGTTTGGGGCTGTCCACTAAATGTTCATCTTGACTTGGTCGAGGATGATCCGGTGACACTGCACACAGGCGTTTGCCGATAAATAAGAGCTCAGGATTCCCAAGTTCTTCTGTGTAACGGCACATCATTGAAATGAAGGGCACGATACCTGCGGAGTCCGCCGGCTCCACTCCAATACTTCCCTGACTGTCTGGACGGGTCTTGTCCGTTGCGTCCTCCCCATCGGAGCCCGTATGCGCAGAAGAGTTGGTGCTCATGGGAGAGCGAGGCACGTCGACGAGAGGCAGCCGATGGGCTGCCGCGATCCCGACGCCGGCCCCGGACAACGCGGTCCTGGTCTGGGAGATCTTTGGCGACGGCGTCATGTCGAAGCTCATCTTGATCTTTTCCTGCTTCTCCGGCTTGAAAGGCGCGGACGACGGGTCGGAAGGGTCCCGCAGCATCTGAAAGCTGTTGTCGTGAGCGTAGGGTGTCCTGAAGGGGGCGTAGTTAAACACGCCAAACTTCTTCCTCATGTTCTCCACGTAGACTTCCATCTCCTGCATGGCGCTGTTGAATATGCTTTTGGTCTTCTTCACAGAGAAGGGAATCTCTTTGGACATGAGGTAACAATTATTTGAAGGGACCCAAGCCCTAAAAGGGGTGAACACACACGTCATCTTCCGACCCGTTGGTAAGAACGGACGCAAAGTCAAGTCTGCGAAGCACAAAAGATTGCCACCTGTCATGCTGACCGAAGAAGCGAGCGTCCACCTGTCCGTCCTTGTCGCGCAGAGCTTTGGCCGGCCAGAAGGGAAAACCTTTCAATTTAGCCCACACCAGAGGGTGAGGGTTACCCTGCGGTCACACAATGACAAACTGGAGCTCGGCATTTTTGCACTACCCGCAGGGTAAGGTGCGAGGGGGCACGCAAACTCATCACAACACGAACAAACGAGTCCTACTCACGCACGGTTCGCAGAACCAGTTGTCTCTCTTTTGGCAAGCGGACAGATAACACTCAGGACAGATTTCGATCTCATTCATCTGCAAAGAGAGAAAAATGACGCTTGCTGAATCGGTCGCTGAAAATTCATCTCCGCTACAAAAAGAATGACGCGGATCGCATATATTCACCTCGTGCTCACAGATCTTGACGATCACTTTCGCCGTGGCCGTCAGTTTGTGGTTCCCTAAAAATATCACGTCAGTTACCGTTACACGAGTTGGGGAAGAGTTTGAAGGTTGCTCATATTCCTGCGGCTTAGCTCGCCGAGACACAACCGTCCGCTTATCATTTTGGTTTATAGAGGCTAGAACAGGGGTGGCCGATTCGTCGATCGCGGACTTGGCCCAAGTGCTCGTGCGGACTTGGCCCAAGTCAATCACGGAGGGTGTAGCAGGGGAGAGATTTGCGTCGGTCTGCCTGTTAATAATATCCTAGATTTTGTGCATGCCGTACCCTAAGCGTCCTACCCGTTTCACTTTCACCCCAAAGTATTTCAAAAATAAAATCAACACGAAGGCTACCTTGAACCTCCGCTGGCGCGTGATCTGCACCACTGGAAGTTGTTAGCGGTCAGCGGTCTGCAATTGCAGCTTGCCATCCGAGCTACTGCGTACCTACGATCGTTTCTGCACTTCAGTGTGCCCCGTGAACAGAAAGCCACATATCACTGAGCTGGTGTTCAAATCATTGCTACCAAAGGAAGGGCACATCTTTATTTTTAGGGGCAATCAGCTAACCCTTTATTTGACATACTGTATGTCAAATTTTTATTTTCCGACCTGTAAAAAAAACTTGAATTCATTCTCAAATAAAGTACACTAAGAAAAAAATTAATTTAGAAAATATTTTTAAAAATTAAGGATTTTTATTGATTTTAGAAGCTTTCCCTGAAAATTAAGGACAATTAAGAACATAATTTTACAACGTCCTTTTTAATGGATTTTTATGAACTTTAAGGACCCGTGGGAACCCTGTTGCTTGAAACGTAGCTCTTGGGTCAAAAAAAAGGTTGGGCACCCCTGGGCTAGAATATGCAACCCACCTCCGTTGTATATGATGCAGTTATGCAAAATCCACTTCACATCTGCCGAGAAGGCCTCCGTGCAGCCGTACATTTTCTTTTGGATGTTCTGTGTTGCAACACGCAAAACACCGTGTTTGTTTTGGGGACGTGAGAGCAGTTCAACGGAGCAAAACGCACGACCTGCGCGTCTACTTCAAATCTAACCACATGGACGCCTTTTTTTACCTTCTCAAGAGTGCAAAGGTCCATCGGGTGAAAGATGTATTCGGCATAGTCTGGATGCTGATCAGGAGAAACCGGTTTGTGGAAGAGCTCCGTCTTTCAAATGGAGGGAAAGAGAGAAGGGGTTTTTTTTTTTTCCGTCTGTGAGACACAACAGGTGGCTGCAAATCCTTCCCCCACTATGGCGGATGAGCACTACTGTCATGCCGGCACGAAACACTCGCAAAAACGGCATCGAACAAAAGGAGCACAACCAGTCAAGGAAGGAAGCAAGACAGGGACTTGTTAGTGGTCTGGTTATTACCCAATTAAAAGTCTTTCTCTGCGTGGAAGCTGCGTGGGGGGAGCGAGATGACAAGCGGGGATGATCCTGAAAGAGAGTGAGAGGGGCAGCTGTATCCTCACTATGCCGGCTTGCACTATGCACTTTTGACAGGCCCAGTCTCGTTCAACGTTTGGGAGTGTTAGATGAGATTCTTTCCGCATGCAAATTAGTTGAGTCTCATGCTCGAGCCAACAGAGGACGGCTTTTAGGTGAAGAGACCGATGAGACTTTTTTTTTTTTTTTTTGCTGCCGTCAGCGTGACCTGCGATGCCAAGGGAAAACGCGCCCAAGTGCTCACAAATCGGTGAAAATGAACAATCGGAAAAGGAGAAATGAACTTTAGCAAAGCTTCTCGCTCCGCTAGTTGATGGAAAACCCTTTTTTAAGTGAGCGGCATACTTACACCTGGTTGTTTCATCTTCTGAAGAGCAAACTTGAGCAGGTAAGACAGCTGCTCGATAGTCAGCATCGTCATGGCTTTGCTCTGAGTCTCGATACATTCGGCAACTGTTATTTTCTAATAAAAAAAAAACAACATTGAGAGGAAAACCGTTTTGTTATGTTTGACAAACGTAACAAGTACAGTCAAACCCTGTTTTCGTCCATAATCCGTTCCAGAAGGCTGTTCGAAAAACCGAAATTGTTCGAAAACCGAAACCACGCTCTTTTTAAAATAAAAATGTTTATTGAACACGTCTGTTTACAATGGAAAGCAACACGAGGAGCGTCACTTCCTCGTCTACCCGAGGAAGCGTCACTTCCTTGTGTAAGGAAAGCGAGAGGAGTCAAATGGTGCATTCAAGTGTGCTCGGTTTGTTCGAGAACCGAAATTTGTTCGTCATCCGAGGCATAAAAAAAAACTCGAAATTTTTGGTCGAAAACCGAATTGCTCCAGAACCGAGACGTTCGAAAACCGAGGTTTGACTGTAAAAGTAGCATCGGTGTTTGAATCGTGGTTTCCGGCACCCTTCCGCTCGTGAGATATTCCCCGGCGAGTACCTCGCACTCTGGACAGAACCAGTCGCCCTCGGGCTCGTCTGGTAGTTTGAGGCACTTGGCGTGGTACACCCTGGGGCAGAGCTCACAGCAGAGCACCTGACCCTCGCGGTGGCACAACCAGCAGTAGAAGTCGTTCCTGCCGTCCTGCGGTACAACATCAACAGGGTCGCTGGTGAGTGCTGGCTGCTTCGCATAGTAAAAGGGACCGTGTCTTAGTTCTGACTGGAACGCAGGTAAAAAAAGAAACACAAAGTCGGGGCGGGTCAAAATCCGGCCAAGGTGAAGCAAGCCAAGCAGAGATGCACAATCACAACCAAAAGGTGCACTGCAGAGAAAACAAACAAACAAACAAATGTTGTCATCGCTGCGGGCATCCGTGGATGGTCAAGTTTGACATTTCGCGCAAAATAAGACAACCGTTGACGGGAAAAATTCCACAACAAAAAAAATCCTGGCCTAGGAGGTAACGAACGGCATTCATGGAGGAAGTCGAGTAAAATGCAAAATTTGCCGTTCATTCATCAATTGCGGGGGTCGGCAACACGCAGCTCCAGAGCACCATGCGGCTCCTTAGCGACATCTAGTGGCTCCCTGGAGCTTGATAAAAAATGGAAAAAGATTTTGATAGTAGGCTAATATAGCTCAAATAAATATATAAAATAAACGCAATCAAATGCAAGAATGGGCCACTCCACTCGACGGGCGTTTTCTCCCCGACCGACCGTTCGTTATCGGCGGCGCTACGTAGAGCTTCAATTGGAATTCTTGAAAAGACTCCCAACGGTTGTGGGAGGCGGGATGCCGAAGAGATGCTATTTTGTTTGTCACCTGGTCTTTGCCGCTGCTAACGGCACCTGGTTTCCTCTTCTTCTTTCTCACCGGGCCGGGGGAGGTATCGGCAGACGAATGGCCATTTGATGAGGGGGAGGGACTAGGCATCTTTCGTTTCTGGGTCGCCCGCTCCGCCGAGCCTGTGTCTGGAGTTGCACGGGAGGGTTTGAGATCAATCCACTGAGGCTCCGTGATGGCCTTCGTTAAGGTCACGTGCGGTTATGCCTCTGCGATTGAAATCGCATACACTCATCATGGACTTTCTTTGAAGTGCTTTTTTTTCCCCCCCCAGAGTGGAATGATGCAAAAACGAGAATGAAAAATCAGTAGGATCATTTCCACTTGGGGATGAAAAAAAATCAGATAAAATTAAATTAATAATCAAAAGCCCCAAGGAAATACGGCATTCGTGCCGATGATGAGTGGACAGTGTAGAAACGTGTGACCATAATTCTAAACGCGAATCTAAAACAAAATTATTCAAATGAAGCCCATCAGAACACGCCGACTTCACAGCAAAGACGACACAAGTTTGACATGATGCTCGATTCATGCTCACCTTTAGATCGCGTTGAGCTTTCCATTTTCTCCGTCAGAGCGTCGGTCTTCTTGACCTCCTCCGCTGCGCTTGTGTAGAAAAGGGATTTGAGTGAACGCGCGACCATAACCGTGGAAGTGCAAACGTGAAACACTCGTGCGGTTCAGTGGTTTCTATCGGTTTTGAGTGACGCTACGAAGGTTGACATGGGAAGGATTTCACGAAGGCAAAACAAGGATTTTCTTTGTGATTTGTGCAGTTGTGTAGCCGAGGGATGGCAAGCAGATGGTTAGCGGGCCAAAGCCGTGCTTCAATCTCGCTTGTCTAATCTTGCATCGGAACGTACAAAAAGGAAAGCTGCTCAGGCTGGAGAGACGTACCGCTCCGTTGACGATGGGACTTTGTGGATTATTTCGAGTTGCTGTGTTTATTTGGGCATCTTTGCCTGCGCTCATTTCTGAGTGATCGTGATGGGGCCCAGACCCTCCGCGTACAATTTTGCTGGGGCCAGGAATTGGCAACGTGCATCCATGTGGCTTGGTGGGTTCAATCTAGTCAAATGAACCCATCTCAAGTCTTAATATGAGTCCGCTCAAGGATGCGGGATTGGCCCGAGAGTGGCGAGGCAGCGGCGGCAGCTGGGAGAGCAGATAAGAGACAACAAGCGTCCCGGCAACAGAAGACAATGGAAGACGAACAGAATGTTGTGGAGCGATACGAGACAACGGAATAGACATGCTGTGCTGTGGGTGCCCGTTTTCAACACTGAGCATTTGAGGCTTTTGAGAATACTCGTGACCATTTCCAGACACCTCAAAAAACAAAAACAAAAAAAGCGAGAGCCAATAAGAGGTTAGCCTTAATATACCGATCGCAAAAGACCCCAGTGTCCCTCAACCCGGCCAACAGACAGTTTACATAGACCACTGGAAGAGCACAATAGTGATTACATCGTGATTGCAGTATCACAATACTATTTGACTATTGATTGATTTATTTCAAGGTAAGGCAGTTGAGAACAGATTCTCATTTGCAATGCGATCTGCCTGCAGAGAGCTCAATCAAATAAATATCTCCTCCTCTCTCCAGGTGCTCCATGGGCAATTCATGACAATACAGTCAAACCTCGGTTTTCGAACGTCTCGGTTCTCGCCCAATTCGGTTTTCGACCAAAAATTTCGAGTTTTTTTATGCCTCGGATGACGAACAAATTTCTGCTCTTGGGGGATTGCTGATCCCCCAAGAGCAGGCGCCATTTGTCTGTGCGTGGCCCTCAAGCCACAAAGTTTGGCCGCCCCTGGTCTGTGGGAATACAGTCAAACCTCGGTTTTCGAACGTCTCGGTTTTCGACCAAAAATGTTGATTTTTTTTATGCCTCGGATGACAAACAAATTTCGGTTCTCTAACCAACTGAGCGCACTTGAATGCACCATTTGACTCCTCTCGCCTTCCTTACACGAGGAATTGACGCTTCCTCGGGTTGCTTTCCATTGTGAGCAGACGTGTTCAGTAAACATTTTTATTTTAAAAAGAGCGTGGTTTCGGTTTTCGAACAATTTCGGTTTTCGAACAGCCTTCTGGAACGGTTTATGGATGAAAACCGAGGTTTGACTGTATTTGTTTCACCCGAGGATCCCCCATCCCGACCGTCCTTGAAATACAGTCAAACCTCGGTTTTTGTACATAATCCGTTCCAGAAGGCTGTTCGAAAACCGAAATTGTGTTCGAAAACCGAAACCACGCTTTTTATAAAATAAAAATGTTTACTGAACACGACTGGTCACAATGGAAAGCAACACGAGGAAGCGTCACTTCCTCGTCTACCCGAGGAAGCATCACTTCCTCGTGTAAGGAAGGCAAGAGGAGTCAAATGGTGCATTCAAGTGCGCTCAGTTTGTTCGAGAACCGAAATTTGTTCGTCATCCGAGGCATAAAAAACTTGAAATCTTTGGTCGAAAACTAAATTAGACGAAAACCGAGACGTCCGAAAACCGAGGTTTGACTGTACCTGGCTGGCATCAGCCTGGTTTGTAGGCACCGTGACGTCATTCCGATTGCTTTTTTACAGGCTCTCTGTCAAAAGAGCAGAGCTTAAAAAAAAAAGAAAAAAGACAGAAATAGATCTTGCTCCTCAGAACCCCCCCCCATCAGCGAACGATGCGATGATGTGACAGCCATGAACACAAACCATGCACCAAGAAAGTCACGAGGGCGGCGAAAAGTCATTCTGGCCTTCTCGAGCGCTGCCAACGTCTCATGTCGTTCAGGGATACAGCAAAAAGCGACAGCAACGCAGGACAAACACAGGACGGGCAATTCTATGGCAGAAACAGCCTCAAAACAGACAACGCCAGATCAGGTAACACCCTGCTCCGGATATTTCGAGCCCCACACCAGCACAACATCCACGCTTCGATGAAGGAAAGCGACAGGCATGCCTTCCATCCTTACTCACACAAAGAGTCTTCGCCCAGTTTTCTGCTTTCGATTAGAAAGGACGTTGTGAAATGAGGGCCAGGATGGTTCCAAGTCTGGCGGAAAGGCCCGCTCTCCCTCCGCCGCTTCCTCCTGTCAATGTCGATCTTCAACCTCGGCTGCAGGCGCCCGATTGGTTTGAGCGGCACTCCGAGCTACCCGATTGGATGTTAGGCTCAATGTAGCACATCAGCTTTTCTGCTTCTGGAGCTCCTCGGCGACAGCGCTGCTAAGCAGAGAGGACTGCGCTCCGCTATTGCTTCGATACCCGCTCCCTAATCCCTCCGTTAGAACACGTAAAAAGGCCACGGCCGCCTGAAAAGGCGGCGCTACGAGCTTCTGCGGCTGGCGGACCGGCTTCTGCGCTCTCGGAGGGATACGGCATCCGTTTCGATGAGGCTTTCTCTCTCCCTCCAGGCGCTCGAAACAAGTGCGCGGCGCACCCGTGGAGTGCGGTGAACAAGGAGCACATTGCGGGTTACGATGCACCCCACGGTGTTAATATGCAGTACGCAACAAGGAGAGGACTTAAAAGTCGCAGGTCCCACTCAGAAGGCAAAAACCGTCCACCGTCTCAAGACATCCTTTCTCTCTTTTGCCTCGAGGCCACATTGCGGAAATAGTTGCCCGAGTCAGGGGCAAAACACCAAGTGGAAAAGCCTTGACATTTTTTTTCCCGTAGGTCTGAGGCGATGGGGATCGTTGACACTCATTGCAGTAACTGCACCGCCAAAGTACAAACACGCTAAATCACATCCAGCCCTCGGTGGCAGCACAAGTGGTCAACGGGTAGACACTCCTAAAAAGAGAGACCAAACGAAAAGCAGCGGCGCAATGCAAATTGGCCTTTTCCCACTGGGAAATGAAAGGCATGAGCGGAAAAAGTCACCGCAGCGGGTGGGTGGAGTCATTCTTTCTTTTCGACAGAGAGCGGGCTTGAACTCAGGTCAAGCATGAGGTAAGTCTGCATAAGCGTATCCGTAGCTGGAGAAGCACGCGGACTGATCTGCGCGCCGGAAGCAAAACAGCCAGCTAAATATGCGCAGAAACACGATTCCGCCAAACCCGTTTGCCCTTCAGACAGGTTCTGGAAAACCGAGGCCCGATGAAATGAGATTTCACTGCAGGGGGGGATCCGGCCCTTCTTCTTCTTCTTTCCTCCCGCTGACATACAAGTCGGCAGGGTGCTCGGGGCAAAGGAGACGTTCACAAAGATGGCTGACGGTCGGAAGCAGAGAACGCTGGGTGGCAGTGCATACAATCGGGCTTTGGCTAGCCCCTCATAGGCGGTGATGAATAAGATTCATCGGACGTCTGGAGAGCGTTTGTACTTGACCACAACACCCTCAAACCGGCGAGAAGCTCAGAGAATCAGGCCCGTTGAAAGACATGCGTCTGTGTCAAAGGGAAAGTGTGGTCAAGTGAGTTGTTGCGAATGGGGCAAGTTACAGTCGGTTGATTTCCATCCAGGTTTGGTTGAGACACAATCGCCGATGGTGCGCGCATGGCGGTCCTGCGCCCATGCCAGTTTGAGGCCGTGCTGTCCCTTGACCATATGTTCATTCCATTGGGGTGTCCCCCTTTTGCAAATGGCGGCTGCCTCTCCCGTTCCGGAAGACCCGAACGGGCCTGCAACCTTGACAACGCGAACCAGCGCCGGCCACGAAAGAAGGAAACCTGTTTTGGGGTCCGAATACTCTGACCAAGTGGGCCCACGTCGGTCATGTACCGAGAGACGATCTGCAGAAGCTGCGGCAGTCTGCTAGAAGTACCAAGCTAGGCTCATCTGTTCAGCTCCCATTCCAGAATGTGTTGTGACAACATCGCCCCTCCCCCCCACCCCCACCACCACCCCCCACCCAGTTCTCAGGCCATAGCTCATCTACGGCTGATGCCTGAACAACAGCGTAAAATGAATGAAAGAATGAAAATCTGGGCTTACCTCTGTGGATGCATCTCTAACAATTCTGTGTGACATGTCAATGCTTATTTCAACATGGAGGGCGGCCCTGGCAGCCCCTCAGCCTGCTCCGAGCACAGCCACGCTCTCTCAGGCTCCACAAGCTGCCCTGCCTGCTGCTCTGATAAAAAGCAAACGCTGACTGGACCGACACGCTGGCAAAAATGTAAGACGGCAGCCGATTGGCTGCTGCGCTTCCTGGCTGCTTGTCTTTTGTTTGGCTGAGAGAGGCGGAAACGCTCAAAGACGAGGCCCAAACGCAGAAGTCCCCATTCGGCTGTCGCGTGTATGCTCTTCAAAATGATGTCAGAGAAAAGACAGTCCCTTCACCCGGAACCGGCGGAATCAATACTCCACAACATTTCATTGAACTGACAAGCCTCATTTGTGCTCTTGACGAAAAAAATAAATTGCACCGGGTAGTATTTTTGTCTGGTCTCTTAGCTCAATAGTTAGAGCTTGTAAACGCAAGTTCAATTCTCTCAAATATAATTAGTGCACCAAATCCATATATTGATCAAGCCTTTGATTTGACATCCACTGATATTAAGTCGCTGATGGTGTCACGGTCCACTCGCCTGACTTTGCGTGTGGGCAGCGTGAGATCGGTTCTCAATCGCTGACGCTGCGTACGTGGGTGTGAATGTTTGACGAATCGTCTCGATGGTCCCCTGCGACTGAATGGCGACCGGTTCAGGGTCGATGGCGGAAGGCCCATGAATCGGAAAGCTGTGTATCAACTTGATGACAATTTGGTGGTGTGCCGTCAGATTTCCCTTGGCTCAATACTGGCTTGCCAAGCACTGAGATAACAAAGCAGTCAATACAGAATTATTCTCGTATTTATAATAATAATAATAATAATAATAATAATACATTTTATTTATAAGCGCCTTTCAAGACACCCAAGGACATTTTACAATCAGGAACAAAAACAATATAACACAATGCGGGTTGAGCAGCGGCAGCCAAACGCGCCAGCTATATTTGACCACTTTAGGTTCATATACCAAGAGAGATGAAAAACACAGATAAACCCTAATTCTCAATTTTAAATGGTGACTAGGATTAATCTGAAATCCACATCGTAAAAGAAAGATTTTCGGACTCCAAAAGTACAGCGATTCCACAAATTCTGACCCTAAGATGCATGTTTGACGAATGTGGTATCCAGAAATTTTTTTTAAAAAAATCACAGGCACAACACGGAACCCCGAAGCTCGTGAGGCAGGCCACAATTCCACCAGTATGCCTTTAAAACAAACTGCTTTTTAACTCATTGGTATGACATTTTAAACTGCAATGGCTAAAGTCGCCTCACTTACACTTTCCACTACCTTCAGTGTGGCTCTTCTTCTGTTGTTAGATGTGAATATTTTTTTCCTCATTTTATTATAAGTAGGATCTTTATGAAGTTCACCACGCGATATATCAGGTGCGGGAAAACTATAAACACTTGAAATCAGTTAGAGCGCAGTACAGTTTTACAGTATTTCGGCTGCGGTTCGTTCCCCAGTCACGTAACGTAGCCAATTGAAAAGTGTCACTAAAGGTTCATTTGTTTTCATTCAAATTAAATAATAAAAATATATTTTAGGCGCAGTTTTTTTTCATAGTTCAACGAAATGTCTTTAGAAATAATAAACAGAGGCACTGGGAAGTGTATGTCGACAAAGGTTAGAGGATTGAGCGTATTCAGTAGCTACTTAAGTATCAAGCTACTTAAATAGCTTCCTTCTTCTGTTTACTCTCTTATCACAAATCGCAAGTGTGTGTTTGTGTGTGGCAGCAAGCAAATTGTCACAGGATTTAATTTGAGCTATATTATTTATTTTGCGCAAAAATAATGAATTAGCTAGGCTACAAGTTCGCGTTTACACAATGGCGGGTAATTTTAGTTCATGTAAATTCGTTCGAAAAAAAACACAACGTGATTCGTAATGGGAACGCTCACGAAATGCATGAGTAAACGTTCCATTTTTTGTTGTTGTTCGTGTTCAGCATCGTACCGTGTGTTCCCCCTCCGGAAGCAGGTTCGGGTTCAGGACAGGTTCGAAACATCTGCCTCGTGTGGGTAACTCGTGTAAGGAATCGTGCCGGCCTCAAGATGTCGCTGTCGTTCACCATTCGACGTCTCGCTGCCGGTGTGGACGTCCAACAACATTTAAGACTGCGGTATGCCAGATATTAGACAACAAATGTCGGAAATATACAAGAGAAATCGGACATCGTTATCCCAACTCTTGTGCTCCAAGTGTAGTTTTGGAAATAATCGAACAAACAGACGATCAGCTTGAGGAAAATATGTAGAACACTGAGAATATTGTACAACACCAGCGCGATCGTAGCAATTTCCATTACGTACGTATCACTAATAGTTTTTTTTTGTGATTCATTACAATTGAAAATGAAAAACAAAACCCGAGTAAAGAAAAATTAGGGAAATCCTATGATGTCTTGCATTCATTGGACCGGTGTGTGCTGTGCTGTGCTGTGCTGTGCAGGCGGTGTTGCTGTTTGCAGGTAAACCAATACAGAATACAATCATGATTACAGGGCTATCTCCTGTCCTTTCAAACTGTTATCTTCTGTCCTTTCAAAGTAGCAGGAGTGAATGAGGAGGGGGTATGGAATTAAGTGTCTCACATTCACCAAGGGGGAAGGTCAGTTTTGCATGTTTTGTTGGGGGATGGGGCACAAACAGGGGCCTCATTGCCCCTCTGTGGCTCTCTGAGGAATGTAATTGACTCTCTCTCGCTCTTTCTCCACCCTCTCTCTCTCTCTCCTTCTCTCTCAGTGTATATAAACCCTACAGTTTAAAAGGTGGCATTTTATTTATTGACTGTTACATTTCACGGTTTGATCAAGTATCTATAAATTGGGGGATGTAGGGGGGGCCTGGGGATGTTTCAGAAAATAGGCACCACGTGGGTGTGGAATCAATGCATAATCATGTCTGCTTAAAAGGGCCCGGCAAGGCATCGTGGATAACTGTCTATTTGTTTGCTACTTGCCAAACATGCTGGACTACATTGTCAGAATAGCAGATACTGCATTGCCAAGCCTGACTATTATAAAATGCTCCAGTGTATGGCATTGAACTTCACGAATGTATTACCAGAATTTGAGTTCTTTTTGTCTTTACTTTCTCCGTCGGTAGCCCATACATAACATACATACATAAACCAATAAATAAATAGCTACATAAATAAACAACTGTCTCTTTCGTCTTGCACGATTCACTGGTCCGAGTATTATTTTTCATATGCCAAATTGATATATTCTCAGTGTCCAGATGGGGCAGGCGATGTCCAACATAAAATCAACTCCTAGTACCATTCATTCATTTTCCAATCCACTTTATCATCACGAGGGTCACGGGGGGGTGCTGGAGCCTATCCCAGCCGTCTTCGGAAAGTAGGTGGGGGACACCCTGAACCGGTTGCCAGCCCATCGCAGGGCACACAGAGACAAAGAACCATCTGCACTCACACTCACACCTAGGGACAATTTAGAGTCACGTATTTGAAATGTGGGAGGGAACTGGAGTACCCGGAGAAAACCCACACAGGCATGCTAACCACTGGACCACAGGGGCCGCCTGCTTCTGGTACCAGTTAGATGCAAATCTATTTGATTTTGAAGTGGGGGAGAGAGAGCGAGAGAGAGAGAGAGAGAGAGAGAGAGAGAGAGAGAGAGAGAGAGAGAGAGAGAGAAAGAGAGGACATGCAACCTCTCCTCTAACAGAAATTCCATCTGCCTATCTACGGCTTCAAAGTGACCTTAATAATAATAATAATACATTTCATTTATAAGCGCCTTTCAAGACACCCAAGGACACTTTACAATCAGGAATACAAACAATAAAAAATACGGGTTGAACAGCGGCAGCCAAACGCGCCAACGTTCACTCAACCCCGGAAGTCGGAAGAAACCACAAGGGAGGGAGAGGGGGAGAAAAAAAAA